>BGPR01010926.1:7711-30477 GCA_013235015.1 Araneus ventricosus | reverse complement strand
AGGTTTTTTTCACCTGGCGGTTATAACCGCTCAAAATAACCGGTTTTCGGTTGTTTTTTTATACAAAAAGAAACGCCGATTGTAGACAAAAAATTTTATTAGTATTTCTTTTACATTGGCCAATATTTATCTATTCATACAGACCCTTTCCGGAATCCGCAAACTAACAGACGCCTCGAAGAAGTGGTTGTCGTTTATTAGCCTAACATGATGAAATTCAAAGCTTTATAACTTCAAATTTTAGTCTAATCGAACCTAAAATCGAGCCTATCTTCCGATACGGTTTCTTCCCTCGGCTATTGGATTTTAAAAAAATAACCGATTATAACCGGGACAAAAAATAACCGAAAAAACCGGTTAGCCGAAACCAAAAAAAGCCGGTTTTCGGTTAAAACCGGTAGGTTTTTCCCATCCCTTCAGTGGAACCAACTCCAAATTATACAGGATGAGTGAAAATGAATGCCCTGATTTAAAATCCATAACTGCATTTCTATTCGAGATCTCTATGAATTGCTCTCGCCAATTTTAATTTCAGAAGGTGTGTTAAAATATCCCTACATGGAACTACAAGATCGCTAAGAGATTGTTTAATGACTTTTTAACACTTTATAATAAAAAATACATATGAAAACAAATTTAATTGCTGTAAAGCTTCTAAATCTATTTTCCGCTGCAAAACATTAATAAATCTATTTTTCGCTGCAAAACATTCAAAAAACAAAATTTTAAAAAAGAATCTTACATTGTTGACTTTGGTTGAAAATGATAATCAAGAGAACATGCTTCCACCTCAAGTTCATAGACGCTGTTATTTTGCACATGGAGTTCAACGTACTTTTGTCCTTAATTTATTCCCCATTAAAAAGTTACAAACTAACCGTTCTCTTTAAAAAGGGAAGTTTGGGAGACTGTAATTTGTATTTAATACGAGGTCATTAACGGATAAATCACTCCAAGGTCGATGATGTATGGTCTAACGACATCTGATCAGATAATGCTGATTCACACTGGATATTTAAATGTGTCGTTCATCTTTTTCCATGTCGTCGCCCACAGCGGAATGGGAGACGTGGTTTTATCTAAAGGGCGTTTCCCTTTAATTGGAGGAATTAAAATTCGTACAAACGACCTTATTTAACTGCAATCTAATCGTTTAGGCGAATATCGACCGTTTGAATAGGTTTGGTGTAATTACAAAATTTTTCTCTCACACACACACACACAAAAAAACCCATAAAATTAAGAACTAGATAAGCAAATAAAATCTGATTGCTAATAAGACACCGTATAATAACGATGAAGTTAGAATTTAAATAGAAATATTATAATCATCTCATGTTAATACGATGCTCTCTTTGGTAGATTGCAGATGGTGTCTTCAACTATATGTGGGCGACAAATAAAGATCTGTTACTTTTGCATGCGAGTGCTGCGTTGGAAAGAAGAAATCTATTTTTATTTTTCTATGGTTTAAATCAGCATTTTAGTTTACATTAATAATATACGAAATGCAAATTGTAACTTTTTACAAATTCCTGTCTATATTAAGCTGAGCATTCACGAGAAGGCTAAGCTCTGCCATTTGCCCTTAGATCGGTTTTTTTCTACCCATTCAAGTAGAAATATCTTCTTCTTTCTAATCCTTCTGATTTGAATCAGATCAGATCCATGAGATCGTTCGCCTTCATCACCTCCAACACGAAATCCGGTCGCTTAAGCACCATACACCAAGGCAACACAGTCAAGTAGATTTTGCGGAGTGGACTCAATCACGTTGCACTTTGTGCAGATATTGAACTTCTTATCACAACGAGAGAATCTGAGGGTTTTTAAGTGAACGGATGATAAGCGAGCCAAAGCTGTTTGGTCTTTCCTATCCCCCTTAAAACGTAGAGCAGCACCCGGGCCTTCACTACGATACCATGAATGAGCTGGTGGATGCCTCCAAGAAATGTTAACAAGGGCCTTTCTTCTTAAGTATAACTCAAGGTAGGTCAAGCGCCAAGGGATAACATAGGCCTGGGGCATGGTAGTACCTTCTTTAGCAAGACTATCAGCAATATCGCTATATTTTAAATTTGCATGCGATGGTATCCATTGTAGATGAAGAACACAAGTATTGCATAGGGTCCTGAGTTTGTTAAAGATATCCATTATCCTCCGGTCACTAACATCTCTCCAATTATCAAGATATTGGACAACACTTCGGCTGTCCGAGAGAATCCATATCTCACAGAGTAATTGACTTTCGAGAACAAAGTCTAAAGCCATATCAATGGCGATCATTTTGGAGCGGAAAATTGAGCAGTAGTCAGCATTTCTTCGTTTAAGAGAGTCGAAATAGTAGGCACGTCATTCACGGAGGCTCTAAAGTGCGCTACCGCCGCTCTTCGATCCCTTACTCCTCCTCCCCACACGGCAGATTTCCGATTTTCTAGCCTCGTTGATTGGCCTAAGATGATGAAATTCAAATCTTCATAACTTTTTAAATTTTAGTCTAATAGAACCTAAAATCGAGCCTATCTTCCGATCCGCTTTTTTCACCCGGTTATTGGATTTTTAAAAAAATAACCGGGAAAAAAATAACCGAAAAAACCGTTTAACCGATACAAAAAAACAGTTTTCGATTAAAACCGGTAGGTGTTCCCATCCCTACTTGATGTTGCCAAGCTTTGCAAGAATGTTAGAATGAAGCATATATGTATGATGTGTGATCTATCCTCTTAGAGGTTAAACCCTTTTTTTTGTGCGACTTTTCTCTGAGCATTACTTTAATTTTTCCCAATTCATTTTTTCAGTTACCTTTTAGTTTTGCGCATTAGCAATAAAATATCTCAAGTATCATATTTTAACTTCTGTGGGCCACCAGCCGCAGCCGAGTACCTGTAGATGGCGCTTCCATCGCCAGTGACGTCAGAGAATCAAGCTGCCGAGAACAGTAAGATACAATAAGGCGGAATGGACGACGATGGCCATCCAAATGACGAACTGCTTCAAAGTACATATTTTTAATTGTAAATAATGCTTCTTAAAAATGTAATATTAATTCTGCATAATATAATAATTAGTTAAAGTTAACGAGTACTTATTTATATGGAACCCAACACTAAGCCTACCTGATGACCGCCTACACTTCTTTATTTCAAATACCATTTGTCCTAATACATAAGGTGACCAACCGGAGTTCTGTTCTCCCTCGCAGGGCCGGCCGGAGGGGGGTGCGACCGCACTAGGCCCCGCGCAGCTGACTGACTTTGAAAATTGAAAAAGTCTTCTTCTTATTATTTTTATTTTAATCTGAATATATTACATACATACGGATTAAAACTAAAAAAAAGAATAAGTTAGAATAATATCGTACATGTGCGATATGTGCATATTTCAAGTCGTCGGAAAGAAAATTATGAAGCAGAGGGAAGCCTATAGATCAGGGATGGCGAACCATGATGGCACGCGACACAATATTTTGGGCACGCCACCGATCACAAAGTTCACTATGAAGCATATTACGAACGAACCATTGAACATCTCTTGATAATGTAATGGCGGTAGTCGCAAAAATAGCCAACCTCATTTCGTCGCAGGCTTTAAATAAGCGAAAGTTTGATGCTTTGTTGGATGAAGTCAACTCGGTGTATACTGGCTTACTGATGCATAATAATGTTCGCTGGTTGAGCCGCGGGAACGTACTTCAAAGATTTGTTGATTGCTTGGAAGAAATCAGACTGTTTCTGCAAAATGAGGGGGAAATTGAACAATACCCACAGTTGTTGGATGTTATGTGGCTTTCAAAATTGATGTTTTTTACAGACATATGCCAACGTGTCAATGAACTGAACGTGAAGCTTCAAGGCACAAATAAAACAATTATCGTCATGATATATCTCATTCGCACTTTTGACGCTAAACTGCATGTTTTGAGGAACGATATTATTACAAGAAACTACAAGTATTTTCCAAACTTGAAAAAGAAAATTAACGATTTAGATATTCATGGGAAACCAGTTGAAGAAACAGTCACTGAAGAATTTATTTCTGTAATTAATTCTTCAATCAATGAATTTTCAGCGAGGTTTTCTCAGTTCAAAGAATTATCGGAAACACTCAAGTTTATTATGTACCCTGATGTGATTTCATTTGATAAACTGAACTTGTCCCAATTCGATTGGTTGGAAATTGAAGAATTTGAAATGCAGCTGATTGATTTCCAGTCTAGTTCAACATGGATTCAAAAATTTATTGAAACAAGGTACGAGTTGGAATTAATTGAAACAGAAAGATTGACAAGCAATATAAGTAAAAATGCCAATAACAAAATTTTGGAAACATGGAATTCGTTACCAGACACGTTAAACTGTTTGAAGAAGCTGACTCGTGCTATTTTAACCATAGTTTCATCTACCTATGCCTGCGAGTCATTATTTTCAGAGATGAATAACATTAAAGACTCGCTTAGAAACCGTTTGACAGATGACTCCAGTTCAGCATGCATTCTGCTAAAAGTAACATCTTACAACCCTAATATAAGTTATTTGTCATCTAATCTGCAACAACAGAAGTCACACTAATGTTACTTTAATTTGAATTACGCGTATAACTGAGACATTGCAAAATGTTTTTTTTTTGTAGTAAATAAAGAGTTTTGAGTTGATAGTATTTAGTATTATTATTTTCCCAATAATCACGAAGTCAAAATTATTTGACGGCACATCTATGACCTCATTAAACATTGTTTTAGAAAAACGTTGATACATAAAGGTTCGCCACCCCTGCTATAGATGGTGGATTTTTTTGTCATCGTCGAATGAAGAAAAATATTAGTTAGTCCGAGGATCGCAGCTTCAACAGGATCAACAAAGAGTTGAAAACGAAATATCGATATCAATTATCCAGGTAATTGGCCAGAAATTCTACATGATAAATTTAGAACGGCTATCACGCAAAATGGTATGACATAAGGAAATAAACTGCGATTTTCCGAATGATAAAAATTGCAGAAGTTTTTTTGAAATTATTAAAGAAAATGAAAGAATGAAAAACATCAAGAACGAATATAGGAATGTTACTCTCCTCAAAATACAAAGATGCCACATTGTTCCACTCTTAAAATACCACTTCTTTGTGTTTAACAGGACTTAAGTTCGCGATTACAAAATCACGAAAGATCAGAATATCATTTACAAGCTATATATAAATTGTTCCAATTTAAAAATATTTTCAAACTGGGAAAGACTATCACAGATAACATGAAAAAACCAGCGGAGTGGTCTCCCCTAAACTTTCTCGTCTACTTCTTGAAAAAGGTGCTGTTTCCCCTCCCCCCGTGTGGATAAAAAAATTCGAACCTATTGTAACCCAGGATCCAATGACCATCAGAAAATATTTAGGTAAAAAATCAAATTTGAAGAGATGCGTTCCGATTAAATGCGTACCGATTTCTACTCTTTCTTGGCTCAAGGACAACCTTTCCGCGTGCACAGATTGCTACCAAGTACGCATGCGCATGGAAGATCGGATGAAAACAAAAACGCCAAGCAGGAGTCAATAAATATCGTGCACAGAAGATTGCGTCAAGTACGCATGCGCGTGGAGACAGCGGATTCGTTGGAGATGCAATTATACAGACCTACAGACAGTCAACCCGTTGACGGATTTGGCCCAAAATTTTATATGGACCTACATTCATGACGATAAAACTGTGTACCAAATTTTATCCATCTAGCTATTCAAGTTTTTGAGTTATAGTGTTTGCATGACTTCGGACATACAGACAGACAGACTTCCCGTTGACGGATTTTGTCCAAAAAATTGATAGAAACCTACAAATTATGTTTAAAGATCACATACCAACTTTCATCCCCGTAGCTCTAAGAGTTTTCCAGTTATCGTGTCCACAGACAGACATAATTCCAAAATTGTGTTTTTCGGACTCAGGGAGGTCTAAAACGTGGAGATTCGTCGAAATCTGGAGTTCGAATTTTTTGACGATTACAATACTTTCTCTTTGTATACTTCGTATACGAGAAAGTAATAACTAAAAACGAAACACACTGTGTAACATGTGTTTATGAATGAATAGTGGTATCAATTTTATATTTATAAAAGCATAAATTGGCATTCAAGGGAAATAGCGATACTTTACATAAACCATACAAAGATAATTTCTTTGATCTCATAGAATTACTTGCAAGATTTCACCCAATCATGAAATAACATTTGGATCTTTGTGTGAAATCAGCATCGCATTCCTATTTATTTCATAGAAAAGAAGACGAACTGATTACTGCTTTGGCTAAAAAAGTTAGAAAGTAAATAACATATTTAAATAAAAAAAGCTAAGTACCTTGCAATTTTATTAGATTGCACTCCAGAGCTATCAAGAACAATTGTCTGTTATTTTAAGATATGCTAATGTAGTTGACTCTGAAAATGATGCGAGTATGCAATAACGATTTATTTGTTGTTAAATGGCAAAAGACTCGCCAGGAAAAGGGTTATCAGTCAAAATTGAAAGCCTATCAAAACCAGCGGGAGTGTTCTCCCCTAAACTTTCTCGTATACTTCCCCAAAAAGGTGCCGTTTCTCCTTCCTCCGTGTGGCTAAAAAAATTCGAACCTACTGTTATCCAGAATCCAATGACTATCAGAAGGTTTTTCATTATAGTGATTGAAAAATATCTAGGTAAAGAATCCAATTCAAAGAGATGCGTACCTATTAAAACGCATCTATCGCACACTGCTAGGTTTCACTTTTGCCGTCTCAAGGACAAACTGACGTAATTCGCTCCTTTCGCGTGCACAGAAGATTGCTTCCAGTACGCTTGCACGTGGAAATAACGGATTGGTTTCAATAGTAAATTATACAGACCGACAGACAGTCAACCCTTTGACGGATTTGGCCCAAAAATTTATACGGACCTACATTCATGACGATAAAAGTGTGTACCAAATTGTATTCATCTAGCTATTCAAGTTTTTAAGTTATAGTGTTCACATGGATTCGGACATATAGACAGACAGACTTCCCGTTGACGGATTTTGTCCAAAATTTGAAAGAAATCTACAAATTATGTGTCAAGTTCACATACCAAATTTCATCCCCGTAGCTCTAATAGTTTTCGAGTTATCGTGTTCACAGACAGACATAATTCCAAAATTGTGTTTTTCGGACTCAGGGGTCTAAAACGTGGAGATTCGTCAAAATCTCGAGTTCGAATTTTTTGACGATTACAATACTTTCTCTTTGTATACTTCGTATACGAGAAAGTAAAAAGAAGAATGATATTTGGGGAATACTGTGTGGACAGCGGTACTATAACTAATGTTATCATGCGTCCGGATTTCACGCTCACGTCCGGACTAATGTCTGTATTTACACCAGTGAATGCGAGGAGAAAAATGTGGTTGTAATAGAGAGCGTTTTCACAAAAGCCAACGTCATTCCGCCAATGCAAAAAAACTCATTGTTTGCATCCATTGTTAAAAAAGGGGATTAGTCTCTTTATCCGTGCACCAGTTGAAACTGAAAATTTTTGGCAGTTTTGTTTTAATTCTGTTTATCATTAATGCAATTTTGAATTACCAAACATTAAGAAAAATTATATATTTTTTTGCATTTTGACGTCTTTAATTTTTTTTCCCACAAACGCTGCTCTAGGGTTATGAAAGAGAGTCAGTGTCGAATCCAGGATTTGGGTCTGGGTGGGCTGAGGTCATAAAAGTTTTGTATCGTCATGACGGATCTCAAACCTCATGGCTTATGTAAACCAAAGCACTTTAACTTTACAGACTTTACTCGCCGGACAATAAGAATAATAAAAACACTACAATACTTTCGATAATTTACTACAAAATGCAATGAAGTAACTAGCCAAAAAATGTCTTCGACCGCACCAACGCTACAAGTACAAGTGGAATGACTAGAGAATTAGGAAAATTTTAGAGCCTGTCAAGCCAGAAAGCAATGTTGTCATCTCTTTATTACTTTTTTAAAAAAGGGAAATTAAGAACAAACAATTGTAGTGATTTTAAATAAAATAAAGATTTCTGGCTTAGCTCTGGGGGCGCTGCAGCCCGATAGCCCCCCCCCCCCCTGGATTCGCCACTGAAGAGAGTCATTGCGTGACCTACGAGATAAGGTCACGGTCATTGGCAGGCAGCTTTTAGAATTTTATACTATACTTTGATCCATCCCCCGAAGTGTCCGGATTTCAACCAAAAAATTATGGTAACCCAAACTACGGATTTAATACGAGAGGTTTTACATGAATGTTAGATAAAGCGCTTATCTTGCAAAAGCCTCTCACTACTTTAAAACCACTGTTCGAAACAACGTAGGAATGTCGCTTCTAAAGTGTGAAATCTATGAGATCACACTCAAGAATCAAAATTTTCTCTTGCTTTGAATTTTTTTATGAATATACTATTGACATGGAAAAGAATCCTAAATCCAATCAATCGAAAATAAACTTCATTTCAAAACTCTTATTAAGTTTAATTATTTGGTATGGCATACTGAATGAGGTAAATATTGCTGATAAGTAATTGATACTGAAGTAAGTAAATATAACTGGTCAAATGCTACTCAATTTTTTTTTAATACCAGATATTTCAAATTTCTAATATAGACATTGGTATGCAAATTCACATATAAACGGCATTTTAATTTTTTTAAATGTATCGTGCATCGGGGTTCATATCTTCTTTTAATAACTGCAAAGGAAATAGTGGAAGAGTTTGTTAAAAGTGACACCTGAATAGTGGCGTAGCTGCAACTTTTGCCGCCAGGGCGAACTTGCAATATGGCGTCCTTTATTTACAAGTTACAACCTCGAAATAATAATTATAAATTCCAGGGAAAAATATTTTATTGGCTACGTAATTCGTCATTCTACGCTCTCAATTTCTGCAGATAGGTTGCGAAATTGATCGTCCACCACCAATGTGTCTTTTATATATCGGCAATTTACCAACAAAAGGCGAAATACAGTATACTCTCCATTATCCGTGCGCGGATTATCCGGTTTGCGGATTATCCGTGCTCATTCCGGACTCACAAAAAATTTAAAGAGAAACATTTTCACGCTTACCACTCATGTAAAATCGAAGTTGATGTTCGATCGAGAGATTCATTCCGTGAAACTAGTGAGCCGTGACGGCGGAGGCTAAAGAATAGATTTTTTACTTCCTCCACGTTCAATCACTACCGGTTCGACCCCTAATTTTCCGAGAAATGAATCATCCACTTCCTGCTAGCTCATTCTCGTACGAACACGCTTCTCCTGACACGTCATTCTTTAACTTCTTCGTCTTCTTTCACTTTCGCACGTGTTCCTTTAGTTTTTGCTTCTTGTTTATCGTCAGTTAGTAGCGTGAAATTTTTTACTGGTGAAAATGAGTGGTGTTGGACGAAAACGAAACATTTTAAATGTTAAACAAAAATTAGAAATCCTTCAAAAACTTCATAATGGAGAATCAGCTCGTACTGATGCAGAAGATGTACTAAATGAGGGAAATACAATTTCTCATTCTGCTGCTCTACAATCTGTGGAAACTTTGTTAGATTATATGGGACAAAGAGGATTTGATTACGGTGACATTACTGAGGTTCTTAAAATATGTGTCTATATACGACAAGAGATGAACAAACAGCAGAAGCAAAGACGCATTACAGATTTTTTGAGCAGTGAATGTTAAAAGGAAAATTCCTAGTTTGATGTTATACAGCATGCAAATGTAAGTAATTTTTATATTTTTGTATTGATATTGATTTTTTCTTTAATAAAAAGGAGTTTTGGGATTATCCGTGTTTTTCTATTGTCCGTGCGATCCCTCCCGGTGATTAACACGGATAATCGGGAGTGCACTGTATACGAATCAATTACGTCATTTTTTCATGTACACGTCGATTGAGCTTTTGTAGCTGCTTTTCTTAGTCATAAAATTGTTTTCCTACGTGTCTGACTCCCCCCTTCGAAATGCCACCCAGGGTGGACCTCCACCACCGCCCCCTTCATCTACGCCACTGAATCTGAAATTAAAAATAAAAGAACTTGATGAAAAAAAACCGTTTGATTTTAAGAAAATGATCAGCTATTTCATCCGTCAAAGAATATTTCCAAATTCAAAATTTTCTAGTCATATTCTATATTGACATTTTTTCTTTCAAGAAAAGATTCGAAATTTATCACGGATATGGGACGGAATGGGAATTTTTATGTAATTAAGATGATAATCACAAACTGTCTGAAAACGCAGAGATTTAAATGCGACTTTGCAAGACAAAATGGATTGCATTCATTCATTTATTGAAATCAAAATTTGTCTTCGAGTTTTGCATAACAGGATAACAATATTATAATATTTATTTAAAAAGTAATTTATCTGAACTTCATTCAAATTCCGTGAGTGTGCGTTTGTGTCTGACTGATCTGAAAAATTTATTGACCTTGTGAATGACCATCGTATCTGCAGAAAAATCTTTCTCATCATTCAAAATATTATATATTTTTAATTTTTTTATAAAGTTAACATTTTAATTACCTTCAAAATCGTTCATAAAACAAATATTTCAATTAATTGTCGTTTTCACGTATTTCTTAAGCCCTTAATATATCAATTTGTAAAGTGTAATAAATAGAAAAATGCAATAAATTATTTTGTTTTACGAAATTAGTTTCAAGTCCCCGCAAATAAACTTTGCACCAGGCCTCGCTTTTGTTTGGGCCGGCCCTGCTCCCTCGTAACGTGTCCTCCTACATGTCTTCCTTTTCGATATTTGGAATTAGAAGATTGAATATATACAGGGTGTCCACACTTATCGTGATCAATAGCTAATTTCTAAACCTTTAGAGATAGACATATAGTTCCAATTGGAAAAATGCTTTAAATGAAGGCAAAAATTATAATATATGTTTTTTGAGTCACTAAATATATTTCTGAAAAAAATACGAATTCTAACTTTTTATACGGTCCCCCGGTCCTATCAGTCATATTTAGTAAAATATTCCTGACACTCTAATATTTTAAATAAAAAAAAGTCCCACTCTTCTGCGACTAAAACTGAGCGAGTTCTGGAGCTTCCAGTTTCATGATTTTTAACCAATCAGCGGCCTCGTCGAGCAAGTGCTGTGCATTGATTGGTGGATCGTCTTCAAGACGGCTATTAAAATGCTGCAAAGTGGTCTAAGTCAGTGATATTCAAAGCTCTATAACTCGGTCAGTTTTAGTCGCAGAAGAGTGGGACTTTTTTGTTTAAAATATTAGAGTGTTAAAAAAATTTTACTAAATATGACTGATTGGACCGGGGGACCGTATAAAAGATTAGAATTCGTAACTTTTTCAGGACTATATTTATTCACTCAAGACATATATATTATAATTCTTCCCTTCATTTAAAGCATTTTTTCAATTGGAACTATATGTCTATAACTAACGGTTTAGAAATTAGCTATTGATCACGAAAAGTGTTGACACCCTGTATATTTAAATTCTGAAAAATTAATACAGTTCGAAAATAAACACATGAAATTCATAATAGATGGGTGGAAATATTCAGCCATTTCAAAAATGGACATATTCCATGTGAAAATTTATTTGTTCTTGTTCAGTTTTTGTTGTATTGCCCTGGAATTAATGCAACAGTTGAAAGAGTATTTTCAATTGCTAATGATTTTTGGACATGTGAGAAATCGAGATTGAATATTGACACTCTAGCTGAAGTTCTTGTCATAAAATTCAATATGAAGGATATTTCTTGTTTATATATTTCCAATATATAGTTCGAAGATGATACATTGACAAAAAATAAATCATTCCATGGAAAAGTAATCATTTAAATAATAATTGATAGGCATGTAAGCATAACTACAATTTAAAATGTTACAAATGTTTTTATTATGCATTTATCATATTGTAGTGTATTCTGTATCACTATTGCAATAAACATTTTTTTTTATTAACGATATTTTTTCTTCTATTTATTTATGTCCCCCTTTTCATCGTAAAAAAGTTGGTCACCTTATAAAACGAAAATTATTTTCGCTCTCAAATTGTATTTGCTTTTAAATGCTGTATTTAAACAGTCGCATCGAAAAAAATCTATCAAACAGTTTATTCTAATTATGAACTAAGTTGTAATTTATAAACTTATGTTACAGACGTAAGAAAATCAGATTGCTGATGCTTTTAAATTTACACCATTCTAGAAGATTTGTTCTCAAACAGGAAAAGCATTCTTTGTTTCCGCTAAAAAGTAAAGAGATGCTTGTGTTGCTTACCTCAGAATAAATTATTCAAGTTGCAAGATAACGCAATAAATAAGACAATATTTTTACTATGTGAACGTAATCGTGCCACAATTACACACGAAGCACGTCTAAAATAAGTCTTCCTCAACGGAAGATTATGAGGCATCTTATCGTCTTTGAGGAAACATTTTAAAATAGTCGGAAACAGTGCTGCAAGAGGAATTTTAATAGGAAAAAAATTAGCTGGGGGCACATTGTTGATGAAAAATGGGAATGAAGGCTTATACTTTTATTTTTTGATTCACAGTTCAAATACTATTTATACTTTGATTAGAAAATCCAACCGGGAAAGCAATATCGTGATCTCCCTCTTTTAAAGTTTTCAAAAAGGATTTCCGATTTGGATCTATATTTTATTCTAATACTTGGACAAAATAGGGAAGAGGTCCTGCACTTCGACCGGTATCATGACTTCGGTTCGATTTAATATTTCGGATTAAATTAGGCAAATTATGTTGTAACGATGTAAAGTGGTGTATTGATTGGTTGATTGATTGATTAAACGGGTTTTATGGAATTTTCAGCTATTATCCCTATTCATTCCAAAGTTCTTTTCAATCCGATTCAGGAAAGAAAGAACATTTGCCATCAAATGATGGACGAAACTATTGCCGATCTGATTCAGTCAAGACAAAAAAAATGGCGCCATGCTAGTAGAGCCTCCATCTTCTTTTTACTTTCTCGTATACGAAGTATACAAAGAGAAAATATTGTAATCGTCAAAAAATTCGAACTCGAGATTTTGACGAATCTCCACGTTTTAGACCTCCCTGAGTCCGAAAAACACAACTTTGGAATTATGTCTGTCTGTGTGTCTGTGAACACGATAACTCGAAAACTATTAGAGCTATGGGAATGAAATTTGGTATGTGGTCTTTAAACATAATTTGTAGACTTCTATCAAATTTTGGACAAAATCCGTCAAAGGGAAGTCTGTCTGTATGTCCGAAGTCATGTGAACACTATAACTCAAAAACTTGAATAGCTAGATGAATAAAATTTGGTACACAGTTTTATCGTCATGAATGTAGGTCCGTATAAAATTTTGGGCCAAATCCGTCAAAGGGTTGACTGTCTGTCGGTCTCTATAATTTACTTTTGAAACGAATCCTATCTCCACGCGCATGCGTACTGGAAGCAATCTTCTGTGCAGGCGAAAGGAGCGAATTAAGTCAGTTTGTCCTTGAGACGGCAAGAGTGAAACCTAGCAGTGTGCGATAGATATGCGTTTTAATCGGCAGGTATCGCTTTGAATTTGATTCTTTACCTAGATATTTTTCAATCATTGTAATGAAAAACCTTCTGATAGTCGTTGGATTCTGGATAACAGTAGGTTGGAATTTTTTTAGCCACGCGGGGGAAGGAGAAACGGCATATTTTTAGGGAAGTATACGAGAAAGTTTAGGGGAGAATATTTCCGCTGGTTTTAATGTGGTGTATGAAATCATTTTCAAGAGAAGGCTTTACGTGGTTACCGTTAAGGCGACACTTTTCCCAAAAATTGGCCAAAATAACAATTTCCATTTTATTGGCTTATTTTGTTGCTCTTATAGTTCTACTTATTGTATCAAAATTTCAAAATTGCACCTTTAATATTTCAGAAGTTATTTAGATTTTTATTTACGATGACTAATGAAAAACATGCGTAAATAACAACTTTGAATGGCTTTTTCTCCATGTCGGACTTTTCTGCACTTTCATGTTTTCAAAATGCTAAGGCGTTTTTCCTTTTTAAGATAGAGATTTCAAATTTTTTGCACACTTTTATCATGATGCGTATGAGAAAACTATGCATGCATTAAGCATTCAGTTGCTTATTTTCTATATGCAAGATATGAAATGAGATACTGTTAAATTTCTTCATTTTTCACCATATATTTCAGTAAAATATCGAAATTTAAGCCAATATTAGATACATTTTAAAATCCATGCACAGTTTTGTGTAATATATTTCAGTGAATCAGCAAATAAAGTGCGAAGCAATGATATTCATATTTGAAAAAGTAGTAGAGATTTTTAAAAATTGAATTTTTCTTTAAAAAATTTAAATTTCACCTAAACAAACAGATCAAAATGGATTTTTTCTCCTCAAGATGACTTTATATGATTGTTAAGTCTCAAACTTTTTCTTTAATTAAAAACTTTTTCAATAATACTTCAAATAAAAAAAATGTCCAGAAGGTAATGCGTCCCCTTAAAGAACAATTGTTTAAATTTAGATACCATCAATTAAATATTTTAACAAAATACTAATAGCCCTTAAGCTGTTTTAAAGTAAGTTCAAAATCATTCCTATTAAATCTGAAAGTAAACAAACATATGTATCTATGTCCGGCTATCTTCTCACGAACCATTGAATGCCGAAACGAGCCAAAAGTACCAAAAGATGGGAAATAATCCAAGGAATCAATTTTAACCATTGAAATTCCGAAATTATAATTACCTAAAAAGATATTAATTAAAAACGTCAAAATGAATGAATTCACGTGCTGCCATCTATTGGCAGCATGGTGAATTCATTCACGGCGGATTCTTTTTTTTCCTATTATTAGTTTTCACATTGGTGTTGCATTTTCTTTATTTAACGGAAGTTGGTATTTCTTTTTTAGCGAGCTTCTGTGTTTGGATTTATTAACATTGGAAAAAATCGTTTTCGTGTATTTTTTCTTTCTTTTTTGTATTAAGGTGTTCGTAACGTTTGTTGCGGAAAGTAAGTGACAATATTTGTTGATTGTTGAGAAAAACGGAGGCGGGGCATATGAAAATATATGGATCCCAAGGTCTCACGAGACCTCACTTCTCTCCGCCCGGGAATATCCTATTATTCGAGATAGCCCGTGCAACGCTGGGCCACACAGCTGGCATGTTATTAGATTCTCACACAGGAAACTTGTTTGACTACTAGTTAAAATAATAATTTTATTAAAATCGTTTAAAGATAAGGTTAGATGATTCTTTTGTTTCTGATGTTCCTGTCTAAAGGGTTTTTAATGGACCATAAACAGTTACCTAAATTGGACTGTTTACACCAATGGGACTATTATCTTGAACTAGAGGAAAAGGCCAGAAGCCCATATAATCATTAGTAATCCTCATGAATTGGAAGTGCAGCAAGCCAAAGCAAAAAATAAAAACATAAGAAAGGCGCAGTTCGGGTCCGAGCCGTTGATTTTTCGTGAAAACGTCGGGATAAAATCATAAAACAAGTATTTCGTATTAATATGTAATTTAATTATGAATCTCTGTAATACGATATTTACACAGAGTAGTATAATGGTTACACAGTAGATAAATCACAAGCTACCACAGACCCTTGCTACATGCGATAAACTTGTGATTTATCTATTCTCTAACCATTATACTACTCTGTGAAAATATTGCATTAAAGAGATTGATAATTAAATTACATATTAATACGAAATACTTGTTTTATGATTTTATCCGGACGTTTTCACGAAAAATCTATGGTGAGGACCCGAACTGCGCCTTTCTTGTATTTTATTTAGAGTAGCTTTTGATGCCGCCATCTGTTGACAGTATATAGAACTACATTTCGCTTATGCGCAGTAAAACATAATTTACCACAAATGCTCATATTTAGCGTAATATTCAAATTTTTGAATTCAAATTTTAATACAATGTTTCTTTTACGTATTGACAAGTACTCTGTAAGTTTCGTACAATTCGAAAGAAAACTCTGCATCTTATAATCAAAAAACATGCGGAGTTTGAATTTTTCAATTTAATACCGATTTTTACTTATATTCTGATAAATATTTTTTGTCTCACTTTGGATTCTAGTAATACTCCTCAAGCTCTTTAAAATGACACCAGAATCAATCTCCTAGCTAAACGCGTTTCCACGCTACACTTATTTATAACCTTACATAAAGCTCATTCGTAACAATCACGCGCATGCGCCTACACTGGTACGATGATGTCACAGGCAAAATCAATACTATGCGACAAACTCTTACAGATATGATCTATCCGTTGTGGGGTCAACCATTCTTTTCGCATTATTATTCTCGTAGTTGTTAGCGATTCAAATCTGGCGGTATTTTGTCACACAAGAAAGTTCGACCGATTATCACTGTAACGAGCGGAAAGACGTTTTCAAGTCAAAATGAAATAAGAATATATTAAAGATATCAAATTTTAATTCAAAATGAACAAAAACCAAGACTACATGGTTTTGTATCATATGTGAGAAAACAAAAAAGAAGTGATGCAGTGTATAAGATGTCATTCTTGGGTTTCTACGTTGTGAGCTAGTGTGAATTTCAGAATCAAAAAATATTTTTGCTATAATTGTACTTAAAGAAATTGGTGGTCCAATTTGGAAAACTAGCAGCTCAATCAGCAACCAGTTTCCTTAATCCGATCGTTGACACAATTTTTGAACTATTTTTTTTCTACTTTAAAGTATATTTGATAGAAAGTTAATTACATCATTTTGGAGATAAATAAACTAAAAAAATTATACTGCTTGGTTTATATTAAAAGTACTTCTCTATCAAAAAAATGTACAGATGGTCCAAGTTCGGCAAACTTCTCCTATCAGATTTATCAAAATAGCCATTTCATTTTTTCAAATGATAAATGTAATGAATTGCCACCACAGTCAATGGAGGAAATTTGCTTGGCTCAGATGACAAACACCAATCCGCATGTCACTTAGCTTCAAACTGATTTATGCAGCGCTGTGATACCGCAACATTTTTCCTCCGGTAAGACGCACAATGGATTGTTAAGTTAAACTTGCAATAGATTCTAAAACTTGATGAATGTCATGTGAATAATTGATTCTATTCACGGTGAGACACTTCATTTAGAATTAAAGCTATTTGCTTGGCTCAGATGACAAACGCCAATCCGCATGTCACTTAGCTTCAAACTGATTTATGCAGAGCTGTGATACTTATTCTTTTGTACTTGAATTATAGCATCTGAAGATTTGAAGTACAACAGACGTAAAAATTGTAAATAGAACAAAATCAGAAAAAGAAGGATTTTATTAGCATGTAGTGTTGTGAACAAGTTCCTCACTGGTCACACATTCGTAAGGAATGTTCTATTTCAGTTACCTGAACATAATGGTTCCATCAATAAATGTTAATACGATACGTATTTAAAAAATAAAATCAACATCACAAACAATGTAGAACTACATCCAGGATTTTCATTTTGATAAAAGAGTTACATACCCGGAAAAAGTAAGTCGTGATCGACACATTTATAAATGCCATTATCTTTTCAGAAACTTTTTGTCGATACACGACTAGTTGCTCTAATTGGAACGAAACAATATACCGAAATATTCGAGAAAATAAGATGAACGATTCGTAAAGAAAGATTCCGAAGCTCTTTGTTAATTCTGATAAAACGAATTGTTCGTAGAATAGAAAAAATTCAGCTTTATATGTCATTGTGATACACAATACTCGAATGGCCAAAAAAAAAACCGCCATTGACTGCTGGCGAAAAAAGTTAAATCAATGTCAATGAACAAGGAGATTGTTTCATTGTTCTTGTAACTGAGAGAAGGAGGAGGTCATCGAAAGAACAAAAATATTTTAATTTCGTTCCTTCGCTGTCTAAATAATGAAAAATATCACAATTTAAAATGATTGTCTGATTTAGTAATAGGACATTGCAATAGTGAATGCAACCGAAATAATTATTCTGATTTTAATTGATCAGTTTTATGGCAACGGGGAATTTAGACCACACATCAAGTCGCAAAATGGCGCACTGGAATAAAAATATAAGTAGTGGTGTAACGCAAGGATAACTAACTTCTTATTAAAAAACATGCAAAATAATTTTATTTTGTGTCACATTAAAAAAAAGAAATTTCTGAAATGGTAATAAATTTGACATAAGAGATAAAAAAAAAAAAATGCAGATCGAATCCGTAACTGGACCAACGAAATGCTTAAAAAGTGCTTTGACCTGCATGGACAAGAATAGACAAAGTTCCGTCAGGTAAGGCAGAAATTTTGTAATGATGGGTCTCGACTTGTGACCAAGAATTACGAGGAAGTTATCAATTTAAATAATAGTTTAAATAATTTTAATTATGTGAAGATTCTCTAAATGATCATTACTCGTAAATAAATCTGAGGGAATAGCAGTTTTTATACTTAGCCCGCTATTTTTCTGCCATTTCTTAGATAAATGAAATTTGATGCGACCAAAATGTCAAATTTAGGACCCAGACGATCGAATCGAATACCTCCAAATGCAAACTCGGTTTTCTTCTTTATACTTCGAAGCACAAAATGCGCCATATTATGTCAGAATACGTCACGTGGCTGCTGCGTGATTCCGGAAAAACCTATCGTCAAGGTCGAAAACCTATGAAATTTGGAGCATATGGATTCGAAGTGGTGGAATTCAAAAGAACTCAAAATCGAAAACTCCATCCGCCGATTCCAATTTGGGACCTCGATGCGAGGGTAGCGGGAGAATAAAGGATATGTCTACATTGACACCTCGTGTCGAGGCTAGAAATGAAACTCGAAATCCCCCGTGTAGGGGAGAAGGGATGAAGAGTGAGATGAATTCTGCGACTTCCAATCTTCAGCCATCCATTTAGGTGGGTTATTCCAATTTGATTCCCGATGGTGTTTTAAACTGCGGGGACATACAAGGCCCCGCATCACAGACTGATTTTGCAAAATGAAAACTGATCGCATCGATATATTTATTGAAATCAAAATACATCGCCGAGTTTTTCCTTCCATGATCACAATTTTTACAGTTAAAAGGAATTTTACAGACAGTTAAAAGGAATTTTAATTTGAATATTGATATTCCAAATAATAATAATCCCACAATGAAAGAAAAAGCTTTGTATATGCTCAATCATTTTTTTCTCCCAAAAATTTAAATCTTTTTCATAATTTATCCTTTCATATTCAATCATTAAATAAAATTAATGGGAAACATTTTTAAAAATCCTAAGGGCGGTAGGGCCCCCAGCCTGGATCGAATTGACTATAAGAGGTGGGCAGAAATTTTTAAATTAGACAAAAAATTCTTTTGCAATTTTGTCACTCTATGTGTTGAATATTCTTATTTTCCTAATAATTTAAAAAATATGCCAACAGTCTGTCTGTGGGCTGTGTAACAAGTCAAGGGGGCATAGCTGACTAGGCCCGGCGAGATAGCGGGACAGGAGAGGCAAAATCCAGGAGCCCTGCCCAGATGGGGGCACTCCGTTCATGGACAAAGAAAAATATTTTTTGTTATTTTCAAGAATATTTTATTTTTATCCATGACAAAGGGACCCGGCATGAGTTGAAATTTATTTTTAAATTCATTTTCTCTGAATAAAAAACTCATAATTCTCATTATATTAATCGAAATTTCAGTATTTAGCTGGAAATCAGATTTTCGCAAATACTTGACTTGGTTATACAACCAGAAGAAAGACTTCGTTCGCTGACTAGTCATACAATCACAATTCGCAAGGAGGACTCCGTGTGCCTGTTTGGGGGACCCTATGCCAATACCCCGAAGGCTCGGCTCTCGTCGGCCCTGACCCGGACACCATTTTTGCTTTTGTTTTACGTCTTTAAACTCAGACGTCGACGAATAAAACGTCGGAGGGTCTTTGCACCGAGCGTTTTTGACGTTTAAATAGTGTGCCGGAAGTGTGGTTGCAATAAAATAGATGATTTAAATTATATACATTTAATCTACATTCTTTACACTACATATTTACATGACGAAAGCTTAAGCGGGGTTTACACGCTAACAGTAAAACCGACAGTAAGAGATGACGCATGCGCAGAATCATAAAAGTTTTAACCGGGACACGGCAAGTCTCTGTCCGAACTTGACAGCGACATCCTACTGTCGGTTTTACTGTTCGCGTGTAAACCCCGCTTTATGCGAACAACAACGCATTGCGCGGATACAATCTGGAATGATAACAATGTTGCCAGATACATTTTAAATTTCAATAATAAATGAGTGGCATGACGCTATCGCCGCCACACGTCATTGATCGTAACGCCACTTGGAGGGGCGCAAACACTCGATTTCGCGTTTTCTGAATGTTAGAATTCTTTTTCACTTTTTCTGTTATTCTCTCAGAATTTCGCTTTTTATGTAGGGAAGAGGCCAAATGCTTAATTCATCATCCCATTGCGATGCCCGTGAACGAAACATAATAAAAAAAAGTTCGTGTTCTTCACATTCCTTGACACTGGCAGCGATAAAATTTTATACAAATGGCAAAAGTAAGAAAATTAAAACAAGTTTCACCATACCTCTTTTAATAGATTCGAGATCTTAGCTAAAATTTCATTTGAATGAAATGAATGTTGCCAACAGAAAATTGCATAATTCGTACCACAGAGAAAAAGTATTCTCTCTCTGTGATTCGTACGTTGCAACCCTCATCTCGCGAAGTAATTTTTGTGAAATTTTTCTTTCTGATTTTAGTTTCCAAAATAAAGCTCGTCCGGCTTTTCTGATCAAGGACCTCTTTGAAGAAGTTGTGTACAAAGAATTTCAGGACTACCATATCATTGTTACGGATGCATCCAAATCACACTCTTTCACTTCTATCGCGGGTATTTCGAACCTGCAATCTTTTGTCTATAGAATTCACCCCATCAATTCCATCTTTACGGCGGAAGCCTTGGCAATTTGTCAAGCCCTTGATGAACTCTCTCCCAGATAGCAATTTTAGTTTGCAGCAAGCTTGCCACAAATTTGTCATGACAAGAGTGCAAGTTTGCCACAAATTTGTCATGACAAGTGTGCAAGCTTGCAGTAAACTTGCAGCAAGTTAACGAAAGCTCCGAAGTCACCATGAAACGAACTTGCAGCAAACTTGCCGTGAACACTTACAGCAAATTAAAGCAAAAAGAGAGTACGAAACACAACCCAGGATAGAACTCGCGACCTCCCGGTTCCGAAGCGGGGACGCTAACCGTTGAGCCAGCTGAACTCTGAGAGGAGAGGATAGATTTCGCTAAAACATCGTTCGATGCGATTCGTATACGATTTATTTTAAACTATTTTCTGGTTTTCATTAATTTTTTGAGTTGAGAATACGATTTGAAGTCAAAGAGAGAGCGATTTTCGCTAATAACTACGTTTTGCTAGTAGAATAAATTATGAAATTAGAGTTCAAAAGTAATTACTTTAAAATGGGACAAAATGTGTAGTTATTATTTTTCAACAAACACCGACTGTTTTTTAGATTTAATTTTGTTTATAAACGTTAAAATTTCAAAAAAAAAATAAAAAAAAGAAAAAGGCGATATAGTTTTCTTTAAAGTGAGAGTGATATATTTAGTAAAAAGATGGAAAATGCTTCAACAATTTTTTTTATAAAAAAGTTATTTTTTTCACAAATTATCATTGATTTATTGAATTAATAAAAAAGAATTACGGTCTAGGAGATGCTATTAAAAATCGGATGTTTTTTAAAACAGAGACAAAGATAATTATCTCTTTATTGTGCTATCTTTGCAGGAAGCTTGTTTTGCATACTTGCTGCAAGTTTGATTTGCAAAGAGGTGGCGCTACTTGTCACATCGAACTTGCTACAAGTTCGATTCAAGTTTGACGCGTCAAATTTTGCCATGACAAGTCAAAATCAAACTTGCTGCAAACTTACGTGCTATCTGGGCTGTCACAGATAAAAACTTACTTTTACTGACAGACAGTTACTCAGTTCTTCAAGCTTTAAAGTGCCTTACAATCAAATCTCCAAAGGTTATTCACAGACTTGCTAGCAAAATTCTTGTTAGGAAAAATTTTCATCAAAAAATTAGTTTGGTGTGGACTCCAGGGCATTCACTAATCCATTGGAATGAAAAGGCGGACTTACTCGCAAAAACGGTCACGGAGGCGCATCCATTACTAGAGTGGATTGCTTACGAGGATATAATTTCTCGTTATCAGACAATTTCTCTTCAAAAAACGAACCTTTCCTTTCAACACAGCAAATATCAAGAATCAATTGGAGATATTCCCGCCATGTTCACTCTAACTCCTTGGCTCAAAAATAGAAGAGAGGATATTATTATTGCACGACTTTTAACCCGGATGATTATTACTCCGGCGCTATTGCATAGATTTGGTTTACATAATTACCCTCGTTGTCAAATTTGTAATCGTGACAATAACATTGAACACATTATTTTGTTCTGTTCCAAATACTCCAATCATAGGTCTATCCTCTATGCAAAACTTAACTTTGATCCTCAATTGTGTTCGTCTTTAAAAGCCTTTTTTCAAAATGCTGTTTCAGATAAGCGGCATCTTAGGATTCTTCTTCAATCTCTGAAATCTTTTGACATTTATTAAGCGCACCTTTTTTGGTTTTTTTTGAGTACATCCTTTTTGACATTTATTGAGTGCATCTTTTTTGACATTTATTGAGTGCATCTTTTTTGACATTTATTGAGTGCATCTTTTTTGACATTTATTG
>BGPR01010925.1:13871-34276 GCA_013235015.1 Araneus ventricosus | reverse complement strand
GAAGAACCGTCGTGTAAGTGGGTCTAGTTCACGTTAAATCCGTCGAAGCCAAAAGTTCCTCCAGCTGGTGTGGTGCGGAAGTTTGGAAAAGGGGGTGCCAGCTGAAGTGTCGTCCTCGTCATCTGACCGCGGTTCAAAGTGATGAGGTCCGTCCCAAAATATCCTCGTGTTGCTTCAAAACGGAACGTAAATAGAACTAAACTATTTTCGAGATAATGAACCACTCTCCCGAAGGCGACCTACAATTAAACACTCTGTTATTTCAGTTTGTCTTGATATTTGCTACTTAAAAACTGCTCATATAAAGATCAAATGAAAATCAATAAAAAATATTTGTTTATGAAGTATGAAGCAGAAGCGGCCCGAGGCAATTTTACCAACCAGGCAATATGGCGCCCCCTCAGAAACAAAACATTTTTTTAAATTCTGTAATATCTGTGTTCTAAATGTCAAACTTTTAGTTTTCGAAATATGCATGTTTTACCTGAAAATATGACAATAATATTATGGTGAGAATTCTTAAATTTCTGATATATTTAAGATTATTTAGTGGTCTTATTGAAACTAAAATAATACGTTTAACAAATTTATTTAAAAATATATGACTTTTTTTTAACACAGTCTTATAAATTCTTTTCCCAAATCAGCTTTTCTTGCCTTTTTATCTGTCTGTGTAAAATCTTTCCTTTTCTTCTCAGTTTGTGTTCTGCAAATCCGTCCATGGTGGAACATGGTGGATCGCAGATCCGTTTGAATAAGTTTCCTTTTTAAAAACTTCCGTTGCCAATGAGAACAGTTACTGTCTGTATCAGAAAAATCCTCAGTGCCATTGACCTTATTATTGAGGAATAAAAGGAGGAGGTAGCAATATGAAAGACAAACTATTTGCCTTTTTTTCCCCGGAACTGTTACGTCCTATTAAACCATTTTTTTTCATACTCACGGTTGGGCGCCACTCCGGTCTTTGGCGCCACGGGCCAGTTTGCCCGGGCCTCAGGCACAAAGCATTGAGTGCACATTTTAAAAGATGCCAGGCATTTCTCACCAACATGCAGCCTCAACGGATGTTCGAGGGACATGTTCCTCAATGAAATTCAACCAAAAATATGCGCCAAACACTCCATCCAGTGACATCCATCTATAGGGGGCGTCGGGGGAGGTACGCCCGAGGCGGGACTTCGAAAGGGGCGGCAAAATCAGAGATTCAGGAAGACATTTTTATAACTAAGAGGAACAGTGGCACTAGCTCAATCGTTGCGTATAAAAAATAATAATAATTAATATTTTTCACATTTTGTCCGTAAATTGCTGATAAATGCAGGAGAGACATGTATTGGACGCGTGATTTAGCAAACTGTCTGCAGAGATCGAAGGCGTCAAACGCGATTTACGATACTAACAAAATGTTTTTTTCCTGGAATTTATTTTTTTATCTTGAGGTTTAACGCCCTATGTAACTTGTAGAGGAAGGGCGGCAAAAGCTGCAGCAACGCCACTGGCTCCATCGACACTTCCAAGCTTGATTACTGTTGGTGGACGCAATTTTTGGTAATTACTGTAAGCATTGCTGCGAAAGAACTCTTGCAAACGATTCTGTAAGGTAACAATTAAGGCTTCATTTCTATTCATGTCTATCTAATGGTTTAGAAATTAGCTGTTACGCCACGTTTAGAGTCTTGCATATCAGATATCTCAACTTCAATAAGCAATCTAAACTAATAGATTACAAACCAGCGGGAGTGGTCTCCCCTAAACTTTCTCGTATACTTTTCAAACATTTGTCATTTCCCTTTCCCCTGCGTGGATAAAAAATTCGAACCTATTGTAACCCAGAATCAAAGACTATCAGAAGGTTTTTCATTGTAGATTATAGTGGTAGTAAACTATTTAGGTGAAGAATCATATTGAAAGAGATGCGTATGTATTAAAACTTAGCAATATTTATTTTCTATCAAACTGTGTAGCCAATGCAAGCTCCGTGTATGGAGGAGAAAACAGGAGAAGACCTCGTTCGTTAGCTTGCGCATGCGCAGATATTGCTTCCAGTACGCAAGTAAAACAAGGGCAATGTGACGTAATCCTTCCGCGTACACAGAGATTGCTACCAGCACGCATGCGTATGGAGAATCGGATTAGAAAAATTAAATATGCAATTTGAACGCCTTTTTCTTTACCGATTCAAACGAAACAGATCTATAACTAATGTTAGCTATCATCATACCAATTTTTATTTATCTAAACCAAAGGGTTTAGGAGATATAATTTTTAAAATTATGCGATTATACAGTCCGACAGATAGTCAACCCTTTGTCGGATTTCGTCCAAACTTTGATACGGACCTATTTTCATGGTGATAAAACTGTGTACCAAATGTTATCCATCTAGCTATTCAAGTTTTTGAGTTATAGCGTTCACATGACCGCGGACAGACAAACAGGCAGACTTCCCGTAGACGGATTTTGTCCAAAATTTGATAGAAACCTACAAATTATGTGTAAAGATCACATACCAAATTTCGTCCCTGTATCTCTAATAGTTTTCGAGTTATTGTGTTCACAGAACACACAAACATAATTCCAAAATTGTGTTTTTCGGACTCAGGGAGGTCTAAAACGTGGAGATTCGTCGAAATCTCGAGTTCCAATTTTTTGACGATTACAATACATTCTCTTTGTATACTTCGTATCCGAGAAAGTAAAAATGAGACACATTAGTCCAGATAATACTGAAGAAGAAACTGCTATTACTGTTGATGAAGTAATTTCGTAACACAATTTTGTCACACTGTGAGAAAAATTGCTTTAACAAAGAGAATGCTTTTCATTCTTCATGAAACTTCTTCTCCAAATGTTCCCAACTGAGTTCTAAAAAAAGTTCGCTTTGAAAATAAAGCTAGCAGGAAAAAAGATGTCTCTCTCCTCAACAAGTAAATACGTTGCCTCTTTTATAAATAAAACTCTTATTTCCTTGCTTCAGCATTGAAAGGGAAGAGCATTCTTGTCCGTGTCACTCTCTTCTCATTTTCTCAATCTGCTCCTCTTCTATTTCCTCCGACTCTCATCAGCAGCGACTCAGGAGCAAAAGCAACAAAAAAGGTAACTCAGAGTGAAAAAGGAAACATTGGTATGTCTCCAGTGTATTTACCCGATGACGGCGCGCGGGTATTACTTTGGGATTAGAATTGCGAAAACCCGCACGGGGTTTCGTGTTTTTGTTGTGCTTGGTTGTCTTTTTTCTTTTGTGCTCTTCTGCCGTACATTCTGCTTCCCATCGTACGTGCTTCAGAAGCAAAGAAGTTTTTAATGAACCAATTTCTGTCTCGCAGGTGGTGTTGTGTGTCTCCGGAAGAAGAGAGGATTTTCATTCGGTTGAAAGAAACTGCATTTTTGTTGGTGAATGCCTAAAACGACAAGCATGGAGCTGGATTTATATAACAGATTGTCTTTTATCATCTTGAATATTTAATTTCTATTCAACGACTAGGTTTATATTAGAGGAATAAAACACAGTGAAAGGAAACGGGAGACACATTGAAAGTAGTTTCAATTTCGTTGCGACTATAGGAAGTCTACTGCTAATCAATTTAAAAACAATTTTTTTTTAATTTGTTAAAATTAGAGATAAATAGAGGCTGCTTATATTTAAAGTTGCCCTGCGGAGAGTTTTGAACGCTTTTTGCATAATGCATGTCGCAATTTCCAGATAGTATCCAGCCATTATCATGTTAAAAGTAGTGCGTTTTCATCGGCCACTATTGCATTGCCATTATTCTAGACTTTAAAAGTATCCCATTCTTTGAATACTAGAAGATTCGTGCTCGTCTAAGACGGGCTTTTGGCCTGCAAACCGAATCTCAGAACTGATTTTAACAGATTTAGTCACGAAACAAGTAATGCAAAATCTCATGATTAAGAAATAAATGAAAAACAAAGTACAAAAAATTACCTCTTTAATGATATTAATTAAGTTGTTTTACAATTTTTTCTCTAATTTTAATAATTAAAAAAATATTTTTCGGCATAATTTACAATACTTTACATTGCTGAAACGCAATTCAATCCATTTTCATTGTTTAAACAAATATTCAATTGCGTGTTTCTCTTTCATTGTTGAAAGCTGAGTTAATGTTCTTATGCACTCATCCGATTTGTTCGTTCAATAATGACGTAGACAAAAGGGGCGGGGTTATTTCAAGCTCCGCCCAGCGTTATATATATAAAAATATCTTTCGGCAAAATTTACAACAATACTTTTCATTGTTGAAACGCAATTCAATCCGTTTTCATTGTTTAAACAAATATTTAATTGCATGTTTCTCTTCCGTTGTTGAAAGCTGAGGTAATATTCTTATACAATCATCCGATTCGCTCGGTCAGTAATAACGCAAACAAAAGAGGCTGGGTTATTTTAAGCTCCGTCCAGCGTCGGGGCATCTCGGGACAATTCTATTATAGATTTTAATAGAATTCACAATATATGTCAATAGTTTAGTTACATTAACGTCCCGTTTTGAAGCAACACGAAAACTATTTTGGGATACACCACGCCATTTTAAACCATGGGCAGATGGCATGGACGACACCTGAGCTGGCACCCCTTCTCCAAATTTCCGCGACACACCACACCAGTAGTAGGCTTGACCTATAACGCATGATTAATTGGGCAAAAGGCTCCACATACACGGCGGCCCAGAAGCTGAGATTTTACCATTAGGCCACCGCGGCTGCTACAGGTTAGCAGAGCACGGCAGTTGTTCAGAATGTCTGAAAAAATATGTTCTTTTGTTATTGAGATAAATATTTAATAATACCAAAATTTGATCAGTAATTTTATTATGCATTAAAAATTTTCACACATGCACAATAAATTATGTAACTAAAATTCCTTAACATTTTGGCGAAACAATATTCGAATATTCTGATCATTTTTTGCTCAGCAGCATTAATAAAATATATTCACGTTCAAATTATCACAGATAATTTACGCAAAAATAATGATGCACCAGTGCATCTTAAAATCCATTACACACACCGAAAGTCTTAAAACCCGTTAACGTCCAGCGTCCTATTTATAGAACAGTTACGTTTCACTTCCTTGTCTACACCGAATGCACCCCATTGTTTCATTCTTGAATTGTCTGATAAGTCCATATGTATTCCTAAACTCCTAAACAATTTTTAACAGGCATATACCACCAGAGTTAGCCAGATTTTGAAGTCAAAGTGACATTATTTTGATTTTTCCCCCTATGATTAATTTATGACGTAGTATTGAAAGGAAGTGTAAAGTAATATCCATTTTTTGATATTTTACTATATTTTAAAATCTTTTGATATTTATGTTTTTAAAATTTTCTATAGATTTTTCGAAAATTAATTTAAAAAAAAATTAATTTAATTTTACAGTTATCTTAATCTTGGTGTTGTAATATTCGCAACGAATAAAAAAATATTTGTGGAATTATTAAAATATTTAAAGAAAAGAAATTAATTAGAAAAAAAAATCGTTTGGTCATAACAGAAATTAATTTAAAAATATCGTTTGGCTGAAAAAGAAATTAATTAAAAAAGTTGTTTGGCATTAATTCTTTTCTAAAGGTTATAAAAATAGCGTGGCAACGATATATTTGTCTTTTGCTAACGTTGCCTAGCAACGGAAAAGAATAATGAGGATTGAACATGGAGTTCGATGTAACGTTTGTGATGCAAGTGTATGTGTCTCTTTTACATGTTTGTGCAGTGGAAGACGTCCAATAAACATATTATTTTTGATAAAGAAGGCTCCACGGTTATTCATGCTATGCTGAAATACATCACAATGTTTTAAACAAAATTTAATAGAAATTGATTGAAATCTGTACTTTAAATTAATCCGTGCATTAACGGGTAGAACGGAAATGGAAATTGTTCTTCATCGGCACCATCCTGATTTTATTCAACGTCTATAAAAAGAACGCACAGTTTAAATGCGAAATGTCACATGCAAATCCCGGGCTCTATAATTTATCGCCGAAGATTATATTCTCAGGGGTAATGTTTCGAAATAAATAAAGCATTTTTCATTTGCCTTCAGTTGCACTGAGACTTATTTTATGCATCTGACGATAGTGTGAGCCTTGTTGACTTGGAAACTTCTTTTCTTTAAGCAGATTAGCGGAACGCATCTGTTTTCTTTTAGTCGAGAGTGTTATTTCTGAATACGGAATAATGCTAGTGGCAGACATTTTTTTTCCTTCTTTTCACTGTTTTGCTGTTTCTATTTGTTTCAGGTAATCAAATGCATTTCATTTCCAATAATAGTTTTAGGTTTAATATATCTGAGAGGAAATGAATATAATTTTAACCGTATTTTGATCTTCTTGTTTATGTTTGATATTAGCAAAAATTTATACAGGGGATATGCGACGAATTTGGATCGGGGCGCAGTGGTTCGGATTCCAGCTTCGAATTAAATGAGCCCAATTCTTGATGATTTAGAATATCTAGAATATAAACATTTCGATGAATTATGATTGGAGATGATCTTATGATGTGAGATTTTTGCGTGCTGGCGTGCTAGATTAGCGATCAGAACCACTGTGCGGATCCTAGATTATACCGGTATCATAACTTCAATTCTATTAAATACTTAGACCATAAAACAGGCAAATTATGTTGTAAAGATGCAATTAGGGTGTATGAAATCATGTTTAGATGAAAGCGCCAAGAGAAAAATATTCAGATTTAGGTATCATCAATTATTTATTTTGAAAAAGACAAAAGGTCCTTACGTTTTTTTAAAGTAAATAGGAAAATATGTTACTATATTCCTCAGATATAAAATTTCTTTAGCTACAATTTACAATAATCATTTTATGAAAACAGATTAAAATTAAGGTTACGGCAATTTTTTTTGTTGTTGTTGTTGTCCAAAGTTTGCCTGGATTGGACCATACACAATAAGCATAAATTGGACCATTTAAATAAATGGGATTATTATTTAAATGGTCCAATTCCATTTAAATAAATTGTATTATTATTTTAAATTACAGAAATAACTCAGAAAGCCGTGTATCACCGCTAGTAGTCTTCATAAATTGAAATTGGAACAAGCCAAGGTCACAAAAAAAAGACCCCCCCTCCCCAATAAAAGGACACTAAAACCATCAAATGTTGGATCAAAAATTATAAAAACGTAGGATACGTAACATTTGTGCCATTGGTGATTAAAGAAAGGGAAAAAGAAAGTGATGCTGTATATAGAATCTCGTACTTGGGTTCGTGCATTGTGTGCTGGTGTGAATTTGAGAATCAAAAATATTTTTGATTCAACCGTACTTAAGGAAATTGGCATCCAATCTGGGCAGCCGATTTCCTTGATGGAACCTATAACACAGTTTTTTAAATCTGCTTTTAGCCTAATTTAAAGTGTATTTTCATAAAATGTTAATTACACTGTTTCAGTGGCGAATCCAGGGGAGGGGCTATCGGGCTGCACCCCCCCCCCCAGAGCTAAACCAAAAATCTTGATTTAATTTAAAATCACTACAACTGTTTGATCTTAATTTTCATTTTAAAAAAATAGTAATAAATTCGTGACAACATTGCTTTCTGATTTGACAGGCTCGAAAATTTTTCCACTTTTCTAGTCATTCCACTTGCACTTGTAGCGTTGGCGCGGTCGAAAACATTTTTTGGCTAGTTATTTAATTGTATTTTTTATTAAATTATCGAAAATATTGTAGTGTTCTTTATTATTCTTATTGTCAGGAGAGGAAAGCCTGTAAGGTCAAAGTATTTTGGCTTAATTTGGCATTCGTCACTACGATACAAAATTTTTATGAGCCTCTTTGGTTGGTCTAGTTCCTTGCCTATTTCGAATGGACCCCCCCCCGACCCGAATCCTGGATTCGCCACTGCATTGTTTCGAAGATAAATAAACTACAAAAAATTCTACTACTTGTTTTTCGTTAAATTTATTTCATCACTGGATTATTTGGACATTTAGAAAAAAACTAAGTGATTCAAATTCGGCGAGTCTTCCCTGTCATGCGACGTGGAGAAAAAAATTGCGCCATTGAAAGTGAATTCGTCGCTACTCATACGTCTCGTTCTTTCCCGCGATTATTTTTAGTGTTTCTGAATATTGCTAAGAGATGGCGCAACCAGTCCTACTTTACTCACATTTTTAGCAGTGAGATTTCCCGACTTCAATGGAAAACAATAATTTCGTATTTTCTGTAATTTCTATTTCTTTAATTATTTGCTGCGTGTCAAAATAGCTTTTATGATGGATTCAGGGCGATGAATGTAATATCTTTCAGTCGGAAAGTATGATTCAGTGTATGGAATCATTTTTAAGAGAAAGTTCTACGTGGTTACGTTTTAAAGTAAGTAGGAAAATAAGTTAATATATCCTCAGGTGGGAAATTTGTTTGGCTACAATTTACTACAATAATTTCATTAAAATAGTTTAAATATAAGGTCAGAGGACTTTTTGTTGTTGTTGTCCAAAAGTTGTCTAGACTGGACCTAAAACAGTTTCCTAAATTGACTGCTTAAATCAGTGGAATCCCCAGGTAGCACAGAAATATTATATAATGTTTGCACAATGCTATACAATATTATGAACACCGAGGAACACCGAATACTGTAATAAAGTATTGTATTGTATGTATCAGTATCTCCGAGATACTAAATTTTCACAAATAATATAAAAACAATGTTTATTTATAAAAATCTTCATTTTAACTCAGGATATCACTCTATTGGAGATTTTATTACAAAAACACCACTGGAACAATTATTCTTTAAGATGCTGAATATTATATCATATTATACAATACAATGCACATGATATTTTGATTTTTACATTAGTCAGAATTGATCAATATTTTAAGGTGAAGTATTCTTACTGTCGACAGATGGCAGCATGAAAATACCATAACACTATATTATTCAACATTGAATTTTATTTTGAGGTGAATTTATTTTTACGTCGCCAGATTTCAGCATGGTAATACAATAACACTATATTAATCAGTATTGAATGATATTTGTGAAAAAGTATTTTAAAAAATGTTCATTTGAATAATAATGCTTACATAGTCATTTTGTTTTACTGTACATAAAAGGCGGGCCAGATTCAACTAATGGATTTAACCATAAAATAGCTCTCACATATGGATTATCTATGAAAAAAATTGAGTGTTATTTATCTTGAACTAGAGGAATGTCTCAGAAAGCGGTTATCACTGCCAGTAGCCCTCATAAGCTGAAATTGGATTAAGCCAAAATAATAATAAAAAAAACATTAAAAGGACACTAAGGCTAACAAATGCTGCATCAAAAAGAACAAGAATGAGGAAACAAGGGGAAAAGAAGAAGTGATATAGTGCATAAAATGTCATGCATTGTGTGCTGGTCGAATTGAGGATCAAAAAAATATTTTTGCTTTAATTGCGCTTAAATGGAATTGGTGATCCAATTTGGGAGCACAGTGGTACAACATAGGAAACCAGTTTCCTTTATTGGACCAATGAAGGAATTTTTTTAAGCCATTAAATCATAAAAACTTAAGGAAATGAATATTTGAATGTTGTAAGCAGTTTTCGTGAAAGAAAAGAAGAGACAGTTCCTTAGAGAAAAGAAAGGCTTATACGTTTCTTTATATATATATATATATATATATATATATATATATTAGAAAATGACAAAATTTGTCTTGTTTGATTTCTTTGCTTACTTATAATTGCACTAATTACACATTATGAATTTTCAACAAGCTGTAATGATCTTACATAATCAGTATATTACTGGGAAGCAGTTGCAAAACAAATATTTTGAGATGTATCTATTTTCTAAACATTGCAGCAAAAAATTTAAATGCCGCATTTTTTTCAGAAAATCTCAAATTAGCTATTCTATTTTGCTTCAGTAATGAAAAAAGTACCTGCAAAAATCACCTCAGATATTGACGCAGTACTACTACATGCTACTGAAATTTTGTTTAATTTGGAGCCCTAGAACCGGCTCTAGGGCTTTACTTCCAACAACATTTTATATTTTTCAATAGTGAACCGAAATCCAAATATGTGTATTTTATTTAAATATTTCGTGATATATTACCGCGTCAAATATATGTTTTAAATAAAAGAAAAAAAATGCTTTTATTTTCTAGATTATCAGAGCAATCTATTACTCCGTTTAGTTTTTCGTTGATTGAATACAGGCTCACAAAGGAATCCTTAAAAGCTTCGTGAGGGAGTATGATATTTTATTGACGACAAACAATCAGGAATTCACATTTTCATGAATAATATAATTGTTGTTGTTGGTATAGGGTTTAATGGCGCAAAAGCCAGATATCGCCGTATTGCGACAAACATATTATGATACAGAAAACTTATCAGAATTCTAAAACAATATTATTATTTAGATACACGATTAAAAGTCATGAATATCATAAACATTTCTGTATAAAATGGACACGCCTTTGAAAGATGGAATTAATGTTTTTAAAAGCAATTATTCATTTTTCGATGATTGCAGTTGATTTAATTTAGCATGATAAACCACGGACAATTAGGTACAGTTTTCAAAAGAGTCCTCGAAATCTCTAAAATGTTGATTGATTCCTGATTTCATAACTGCCTCCAGTGTACATTTTAAAGAAGTGCTTTATTTCACAAATCGGAAAAGCTAAGGTAGCTAGATATACAGAAAAAAACCTATTAATTTGCGTAGCGTTTTAATGAAAGAATGTATTTTCACAAAGGAATCTTGAAAGGCTTCATGAGAGAACCTGATATTTTATTGACGACAAACAATCAGGAATTCACCTATTCATGAATATCATAAGCACTTATATATAACATGGGCACTAGGGTGGAACGAAAAACTTTTTTTTTCTTTTCTTAACTTATAATAGTGCAAAAATTGCCTTTTGATGCGAAAAAGACAAAGATAAAATTTTATGGCAATCGGAACATGTCTTGAGGTGCTGCAAGTGCGATAAAGTTTCATAAATTAAAAAAAAGTTGCTCTATTTCAAACTTTTGCTCTAATTTCTTATTTGCAGTATAAAAGCCCAAATCAAATATTTTGTACTTTTTATTCCTTTTTATTAATAGAACAAACATTTTTAGGGTGTTTAAACCCTACTTTGAGTATATAATAATAATAATTATTAGCCAAAAGCATGCAAGAATTCGACTATGAATAAAAAGAAAATATGTTGTTTTCTAATCTGGAATTATTTCTCTGTTGTATTTTTAATTGGCAAAAAATACTTACAAGCTTATGCTTCAATTTTTTGATGATTGCAATACTTTCTCTAAGTATAAGCTAGATTGAGAAAAGAAAGATAGAAGAAATAGCAGTAAAGTATTGAGGGTAAGTAGCGTCCCAGTCTTAACAGTTTTTACAACCCTAACACAGTTTTTTTAACCCTACTGGCCATTAGTACCTTAGAAAGTGTAAATAGTTTTTTTTGTTTCAACACATTGGACTTTCAAAAGTGGGAAAAACATACTGATGTTTAATTTCCATGGCACTGGGGACAACTATACCCCTGCCCTTTGTTGCTATGCCACTGAGAAACAGATGTTTTGCAAAATACCATTCTTACGACATAAATACTGAAAAAACTTGCTAAAAATAGCATCTATGACCTGCATCCACAATCCATATCAGGTAGGTATGAAATGGATGGATTGGAAGCCACCTACTGTGGTGCTGATTTTGTTCCCCAAAAAATTTCGGGCGGCGAGATCTTCTACTGAGTCCATAGGTGTCTTGTCCACCAACTGCTTTATACCGAGGGGGTGAATATTGCAACTATGCTATCAACATGACCGAACATTTTCACTCATATATCTGAGGGGAAATATACACAATTATTATTGTCCTTGTTATGTCGATAGCGCAAGAAAAAGATAAAGAGTAAGAAATAATAAAGACAGAATTTTTTTGATCGGGCAACAAATTGCATCTGTATGGAACATCATCTGACAGTGCTAAACCTTCTCTCCCGGTTGAAATACAATATTTCAAGATAAAAATAAATAAATATTAATATCAATACACAGTTTCACTTGCAATTATAAATCAAAATACAAGCAATACATAAACAAATATTGGAATAACGAATAATATACGAGTAGTTAACTTTATTCATTATCTTTAATTGGCAAAACACAAAATGCATTTTGTTCTATAATAGTAATCAGTGGCGGCGAGGCGTGGGCGGTTTCTAATCATACCTTGAGGGAAAAATTAAATTTTTATTCATTTTAGCTCCCTAAAACTAAGAATTATATAAAAGCAAACGAATCAGCAGAAGCCAGCTAATTTTGAAGCTAAATTCTTAATTTTTTTTTATCTTCTATACTCCCTGATACTTTTAGTTGTCTATAAGTATTTTTTGCCATCCCCTCCCTTATGACTCCCAATCGCAGCTACTGATGGTAATAACAAGGATACATAAAGTAATTGTAAGCGTTTTTCGGCAGTTAAGAGTATAACATAGCAATAACTCCCAGATTAAAAAAGGACCTGATTTCTTTTTTTCATAGTCGATTTCTTGCAGGATTTATTTGACTAATAATTGATATTCTTATATACTCACAATAGATTTGGAACTCCCTAAAACGTTTATTCTATTAATAAAAAGGAATAAAAAGTACAAAATATTTTATTTGGGCTTTTATACTGCAAATAAGAAATTAGAGGAAAAGGTAGAAATAGAGCAAAATTTTTCAAATATATGAAACTTTATCGCACTTGCGGCACCTCAAGACATGTTGGGATTGCTATCAAATTTTATTTTTGTCTTTTTTGCATCAAAAGGCAACTTTTCAGCACTATAATAAGTTAGAAAAAGGCAAAAGGTTTTTTTCGTTCCATCCTAATGGACACGTCTTTGAAAGATGGGATTAATGCTTTCGAAAACAATAATTAATTATTCACTAATTGCAGTTGATTTAATTTTGTATGATAAACCACAGACAATTAGGTACAGTTTTCAACAGAGTCTTCGAAATCTCTAAATTGTTGATTGATTCCTGATTTCCTTACTACCTCCACTGTACATTTTAAACAAAAAATGCTTTTATTTCACAAATCAGGAAAGCTTAGGTAGCTAGATATACAGAACAATCTATTAGTTTGTGTAGTGTTTCGTTGAATCAATACATTTTCACAAAGGAATCTTGAAAGACTTCATGAGAGAACCTAATATTTTATTGACGACAGACAATTAGGAACTTGCATATTCATGAATATCATAAACATTCCTCTATACCATAGACACGTTTTTGAACGATAGAATCAATGTCTTCAGAGAAGCAATAATTGGAACTGAAATATTCCAAAATTCGTGACAGTCATCCATTCGTTTCCTCCACTATAGTTATTCTAAACATAGCAAACATCGCATTCGACGTGACTTCAACAAAACGCTTTTGTGAATGAAAGGGATAATTTCTCCAGTTTCTAAGCCATTAATATTCAAAGGGTCGGTTGAAACTGTAACCGTAATTCTGTCTCGAGGCCGACAGCCTCATTAGGTATTCAGACGGGAGATTCGAAATTTGCGGAAGTTCTGAAACAAGGAACGGCGAACCCTGCTGTTTGCTTTGATCTCTCCCGATACTGATATGCGGGAATATTTTCGGTAACTTTCGAAAGTTTGTGATCAGTTCATCTTCGTTAGTTCTAAGAACATAACGAGAACTCTTCCGATAGAAGAACTTTAAACATCTTTGGTTTAAATTCTCATAGATATCAGCTAGCTTTGTCAGGTTTATTAAGTTGAAAAGTTTGGGATACCGCAGACAAAATAATTTGAAAAAAGTTTACGAGTCTTTGTAAAGTACCTTTGTTTATCTGTTTAAAATTTCCTTTAGTATAGGGAGTCTCAGTTATTTTCGAAATTCTGAAACGAACCGTTTGTTTAAAATAACAGTTTTGAATAACGAATTGAATGTAATGGCTGGTGTTACAGTTATTTACAAGAAAAGCAAATAAAATTATCGATAAAAATGTTTTAATAATAAATTATAATCATTAAAATTTATTAAATAATGTAAATAAAAATTATAATAATGATAAAATTAAGTGTTGAAAATAATTAACACTTTAAAAGAAATCTATTTTTTTCCAGTTTTTTCTTGAAATTTATTCGCAAGGCTGTTCGTTGTTGCAATGGTCATGTTTTTAAAAGTTTTTACGCTTTGTCTGCGGGGCCGTCTTAACAAATTTGAGCGCCCTGGGCAAGAGTTATCAGGCGTCCCACCACAACTGTAACTAGGAATTTGAGCGCCCTGGGCTAGAGTTATTTGGCGTCCCACCACAACTGAAACTAGGAATTTGAGCGCCTATGGCCCAAAGAAAATGCCTACCTAATAAAATACTTGAGGAGCAAAAGAAAGAAAAAGTCACCTGTTCTTTGATTAACGCCTCACAATTTGGCAAATAGGAGCCTCTTCATATTTGAAATAATAATTAAATAAATGGTTGTGTTGGTTCAAAATTTAAATAAATTCAGTATAATAGATTTGTCCGCCATTGTCCTTTGGAACAATGGCGCCCCTGGGCTACAGCCCAAATAGGCCTTTGTATCAGACGGCCCTGGTTGTCTGGCATTCAGTAGGAATCGGATTTGGGGCAAAATCCGTCTACAGACCAATTACCTCTTTATTTGTCCGTATGTATGTGAATACGATACCTCAACTTCGAAGAAAGATAGGCAAATGAAATATGGTATCTGGTTTTTACACCAAAATTGTAGATAATCTACCAAAATTTTTACTAAATATGTTTACGGGATTAGTTTAGTTATATTAACGCCCCGTTTTGAAGAAACACGAGGGCTATTTGAGGACGGGCCTCGTCATTCAGAACCGCGGTTAGATGACGAGGACGATACCTGAGCTGGAGCCCCCTCTCCTAACTTCCGCACCACATCAGCGGTAGGACATTTAGCCCCCCTAAATATGATTTAGGGTGCAATAGGCCCAATTCACGTCGAATCATTTGTGGAATCGGGTGTCGAACCTGGAACACGCTGTTCCCAAAGCCGAGATCTCTTACCACTAGGCCACCGTGGCCTTATAATAATAGGAAGTTTATCAATCTGTTCGACCGCATGTATGTGAACCCGATCGAAACGAACCCAAAAATACAAGAGCAGATGGATGAAATTTGGTATATGGTTTTAACTCTAGAAATGTAGATCTCTATCAGATTTTGTACCAAATCCCTCAAAGGGTGAACTTTTCATCCATTCGTGTATGCGAGAAAACTCAAAAAACGTAATCCTTAGTCAAATTAAATTTGACATGTGCCTTGACGCCAAAATTGCAAATCTATACTGTATTAAATTTGGATTCAATCGATTAAACGAAAACAGGTTCGGTAAAAACGGTAAAAGGTAAAAGAAATCGGTTTTAAAAGCACCTCTCCAAATTTCCACGACACACCAGTTCGATGACGTGTTCTCTCGACGTCAAATTTAACCCTTAAATGCCCAGTGTTGCCTTTTCGCAACATACCCAATTTTGTCTTCTAAAATCTTGATAATAAGATTGAATCTCTAGTGCCTGTTGCTGCCAATAGGATACATATTAAAAAATTTATTCAATCAATTTACTACATATAGATGGCAACCTGAGTGCTGATAAAAAATAAAAATAAATTGATGCTTTTCACTTGAGGTTGCATCTTTTTAACTTTGTTTGTGAGGTTGAGAATACCATATTTTATTCTACAATGCTGAAAGAAATTCTTTATCCTTATTATTATTTATTAAAATTTATTATAGAATTTTATCGAAGCAATTTTTTTCTGAAATAAAGCCCAGAGTTGTCAGTTGGTAACAAACTGTTTTTTAGACATAAACTATACTTAAAAGAAAATGCAATTTTTAAAATATTTTTCCCGTGTTTTATTCAAGAAATGAAAGTCAAAAAAAATTTTTAAATCGAGTTTTTAAGGGTTAACGCTCACGAGGCTTAGACACATGACGAATTTTCGTTGGAAGCGGGCTTCGAACCAGGGTCTCGAAATTGAGACCTTAAAACCGGTCCATTGCGGCCTCATATGGAATAAAGAAGAGGATCCATATCCATCTAACTCCACAAAATGAATGTTTCTATACGCAAGGGATGATATTTGCTCGGTGTTCTTAAAAGCAAGGAGAGCAAATGTTCTCCTTTAGGGAGGACAGTCTTTCTTTTGCAATTCCTTCCACATGTTGGCCACAAACGTCCTCTCACATGGCCTCCTTTTCGATATTTGAAGACTGATCTGCATATCTCCGTATTCGATCAAGCCGATCCGTTGGGTGTGATGTGGAGTGTTTCTTGTTCAGATGTTTCCCATTTATTGTTAGAAGATGATACATTGCCAAAAAATATTTATTCAGTGGAAAAGTACTCATTTAAATAAGGTAGGTGAACCAAAGGGGGCCATAGTTAAGCTTTGAAGATTTTTCAGAATTTTCTGGTTATGTGTGTGGCTGAATTTCTTTTGTTAAGTTTTTACACTTATCTCTAACACATATCAAGTATATTTTTCTTTGTAAAATTAAATTTAATTAATTTTATAATACAATTTCAAAATTGTAGCTGGTAGGAGCATAGCGTTCCAAAGGTGGACCATATATTGAAATCACTTTCAAAATGTGAAAGAAATACTCGGAAAACTATTTTTATTTCTAGAAGAGTATTACAATGTTCAATACTTTATGTTTATACTTATAACAATAACTAGGCCAAGAATTAACAAAAGTTTCTTTCAGATTTCCTGAGATTTTTCTGATATGTAAATAAAACTATAACCACCATTAAAATAATTAAATGGAAAAATAATACTTTCATTCTTATAAATTTAAAAATAAATGGTAATAAGTTTTTCAAATATTTAAGTAAAAATTTTGAAGATTATCCTTACTACATTGACTTCCATATTTGTTTCCTAAGTTGGCCCGACACCCGCGTTTCATATGGTCGCCATTTGCACGACATACAACTATTAATATCATAAATTTATTAGAACTGAAGTAAATGTAGTTAAAGAGAGAGAAATAAGTTTTCAGGAAACGGATCATAAATCAAAGTTATAAGAATTTAAACACATGTAAATCAAAATATCTCCTTACCTGGAAATCCCTGCATACAATGGCGGCCGATCAAGATGACCTCTTCAAATTCAGCCGCGTGCACTGCAGATACATGACTTACAGTGCAGTAGCGCCATTTTGTAATTAAAAATAAAATTAATTCTACTTTTGTGGGGTGGTCTACCTTAGGAACACTGGCCACCTTTGGCTCACCTACCTTAATAATTAATAGGCATGTAAGCATCAGGGGTGTAGTGGTGCCGGTACACACCGGAACGGTGTTCCGGCACTGCTTTTTTCACGAGAAATAAATAACCAAAAATTGTGAATATGTCCTTAAAACAGCGCGAATTTCGTCACCCATGGTAGAGCGTTCCGGTACTGCTTTTATAACGCTCCGGCACTGCTTATTTTGAGACTACACTACTGCTAAGCATATTTACCATATAAAATATTACAACTGTTTTTATTGTGCATTCATCATATTATAGTGTATTCTGTATTATAGTTGCAATGAATAAAATGCTTCTCTTATTTACAATTTTATTTTCTTCAATTTATTTGCGTCCTTCTTTTCATTGTAAAAATGTTGGTCACCTTATTAAAAGCCACTGTAATGGGATACATTTGAGGATCATTACCATTTTGCTGGCGCTTGATCCGAAATTCCCTCGCATCCCTACAAACAATCTCCCCGCTCTCGAACTATGCGTGGGAGAGCAAATGCAATTAGACCGGCAAACAGGTGTGAAACACGCATTCCCGCGCGCAAATCGGGATCAATTTGTGCTTTCCAACCCGGGACTTGAGAAATAATTGAAAACAACGCCCATTAATGCTGCTCGAAGCGATGCACAGGTGGCTTCGGGGGAAGTTTGAACGGGAAATGGAATGATCGTAATCGTGCAATGCACGGTATTTCTAGCTTAAATATTGAATCAGCTAGGAGATTTGTGCCCTTCCAAGACGGGATTTTAGCCCGCAAAACATCTCAGAACTGATTATCGCAGATTTATTAACGAAAGATGTAAAACAAAATCTTATGCAAATTGGCAGAGTGCTTAAGAAATAAATGAAAAACAGGATTTATGAATAAGTTGGTAATAACTTTACTTTTAACGATTAATTTCGTTTCATCCGAGTAAAAATAATGCAAAATTCACTAACAGAAAAAATTGCTTTACCAAATCTTTACAAATAACAAATGAGAATGTGTGTTGGCGCTCTACAGGGCAGACCGCTGGACCTAGAGCTACGGAATTTGGCTCAAATAAACTTTGGAGGATGGGAATGTGCATCTCGGAGCCCTTTTTTCGAAATTTTAATTAGGATTTTAATTAATTAAAAATTAAGAGAAATTTTGACGTTTTCTCAATAACTTCTGAAAATATTACAGCACAAAAATCATTTTTACTCCATCTGAAAGTACAAAAAATGGCTTTTCAATTATACCAATTAAGTTGCTATCATTTAAAAGGTATTTTTCAATCAATTAAGTTGCTTTACAATTTTTTCTCTAATTTTAATAAATTAAAAAAATATTTTTTGGCATAATGTACAACAATACTTTTCATTGTTGCAACGTAATTCAAACCGTTTTCATTGTTTAAAGAAATATTTAATTACGTGTTTCGACGCAAACAAAAGGGGCGGGGTTATTTTAAGCACCGTCCAGCGTCACAGACATATCACAGCTTTTCTATTATAGATTTGTGTAACTTAATAAGCAAATAAATAACTCGAAAAGAGATCAACGGAAAGGCATAGAGTGTATCGATGTCAGCAAAAGCACTCTAATACAATATACAGGGTGATTCAGAAGTCCGAAGCATCTTTAAAAATCCGTCATTCGCTTTACTTGGCACTCCAGTTTATATTAATAAGGTGTTAATTCTTATAAGGAAACGTTCTGAATTGTTTTCATAAATTAAGTTGCTGCATCACCTGTTTTCACGAATCGTGTTTTTAATTGATGTAATTGATATTACAGCCCATAGTAACAAAATACAGTAGAACCCAGGGAATACGAAATTTTAGATAATCCGAACAACTTTTTAAAAAATTTTCTGAAAATTTTTTACTGAAAAATGAAGGAAAAATTACGATTACGAATCAGAAACATTCCTAATGTTTATCTCTAACGTAAAAGAAGTATTCGAATTTGTCTTTAAGGATGAATACAGCACCTTAACCCCTTAAGAGTCTCATTTTCTTTGCTATCTAATAAGATGACCCCTCCTGTTTTGGAAAGGGGCTGTCTCGTTCTCATTCATCTAAGAAGGTATCGAATACTTGAGATGCTTATGGATTCTACGTCATTTTTGTGTCAAATTATAAAGCTAATTAATGATTACATTTTAGTTTATAAGCCTAAAAATGCGATAATTCGATGCACGTCAATGTGACGGGCGCGACGGTTAAAGGGTTAACTAGTAAGAACACACACACACACACACACACACACACACAAACTCAGATATCTTCTTTTTACCCTTAACTTGTTTGCCACCATACGTGCTTTTTCCTTACACCTTCACAGAGTATCCAGAGTCAATACTCTACTGCATTTGGTATATCGAGAGTATTTTACTGGATTTCCCGGATAATACGAATTCTCCGGAATCCGAACAAAGGTCAGCCTCAATTAGTTCGGATTCCCGGGGTTTTACAGTAGTTAAAAACAAAGCAGGAAAATTTTTACTTGCCCTGCGGACTCATACAGGAAGCCCACACAATGGCGGTACGTCCAATCACTGCCGTCGTTTCTATGGTTGATGGCTAATGATCTTAGTCTTTAAATCGTTTCTAAAATTAATCTTATTGGCGTTCTTGTTTGGATGTATAAAAATTTTGTAATCAATTCTTGTTTTGTCTTTCTCTTCTCTTGGGATCTTTCGGGTTACAAGAGGCTTTTCTTTGACGAAAGTCAAGCTTCTTACAGAAAAAGTTCCCATTTTTTGAACTCATGCCAAAGTAGGTAACGTTTGATGAAGTCTGCTTGGATGGATTCTTTTATTCTTGATCCACAATTTTTTAAAAAATTAGATTTCTTTGTTTTTCTGCTCATTTAAAAATGTTTTGTCTGCCTTTGTGTTTCGTTTGCAGCAGCAGCATGCCCGCTATTGAAACATTGTAATATATTTCTTTGGCTTTTTAATTTCATATTTTTTATTTGATTTTCTCTTTATATATTAGCTGGGTTACCATGTAGAAAATGGGCATTTAGTGTAGCGACATCATTCTGAATGCCATCGAGAATTCAGAATGCCATCGAGTATTCAGAATGCCATCGAGTATTCAGAATG
>BGPR01010925.1:0-11081 GCA_013235015.1 Araneus ventricosus | reverse complement strand
ATCAAGGGGTACTGGAGGGAGAAAGTTGCATATTATAGTACGCGAAAGCAAAAATCAAGGGGTACTGGAGGGGGAAAGTTGAATATTATAGTACGCGAAAACAAAAAGAATAATCAAAGAGTACTGGAGGGGGAAACGGTTGGGAACCCCTGCTTTATGTGATTTATAGTAACACGGGAAATTCATTGTTCGACTTAAGGAAGCGTTAAAAACGTGACATGAGGTTGGAAGAAGTTCTAATTCTTAAAGAATACAAATTATATTGTATGATTCACCGTACATACTTACGAAGATATCTAAAACTACTCGATGACACGTAGCATGCTAATTATTCAAATTGACCTTAGATGAAGCTTTCTTTCTATAGTAAATATCAAGGATGAAACACAACATTTTATGTTGAAACTTTACTCCTTGTTCTCAGAAATATCGCTTTACACGCCATAAATCACGAGGTAATCTAACGAATCTTGTCATTACTTTCTCAACAAGAGTAGGAAATCGAAACTCTTATCGACGTATAAAAACCGTCCGAAGAAAATTTCTATTCCTGGAAGGCCATAAAAACGATAACTTATTGGCTGAATCTGTCAGAGAAGAAAATAGATATCTCAGGTTCCGTCTAAGCGTTTGCGTTACGAAAAAGAAATATTTGCCTTAAAGATAGTAAAGGGAAAAACTGAGATTTATGGCAACTAGTTAAACGATAGCGCTCGTGTAGGTTTTGTTTTCAATACACATTTTGATGTTTTTATTGGGTGAGTAAGCCGTTAAGTATAGACATTTAACAAGCAACATTAAATTGATGAGTAAATAAGGCAATATATAAAAATATAATATATAGGCAGCCATAGAATATATCTTTTTGAAAAAGAAATTAAATAAAAAATTGATAAAAACAGATTTAAAACATGCTTTCATTAATGTACTAAAAGACAGACTTCTTTTTTAAATTTATAAACATTATGTAATCATGAAATAAGTTTTTCCTCAAATACACTACCAGCTAGCTCTATGGACGAGTTTTCTGGTTTGTTTACTTACATTAAAAACCTTGACTTTATCTGCTGGGCTTTTGGACTTCCGCTTTGAAGATTCCATTGACTTAGCATTACACCAGAATTACGTAGTCCCAGCACTTAAATGTAAAAATATACAAAGCAGAATACTTGTCCATAGGTATTGAATCATACTTTAACTTAGTCAATCGATTAATCGATATCTAAGTTCTGAAGATATTAAAATAGTTTACTGTAGTTGAGAATACACAAGTATAGAAAATTTCAAACCTTTAGCACGTCAGAAAGTGAGTGAAAAATCGATTATAAAATTCGATCTTTACCATCATAAACAAATCAAGTTAAATCTTGTTTCGCCATTTTGTTTTCAGTCATTTGACCCATCCATTAAAACATAATCTACACATTTTTGTAAATCTTCATCGTCTGATTTTTAAAATAAAGTTTCCATTATCTTTTTTCCATTTGCCTTCTGATCTTGTTCCAGTTTTAAACTAACCTTTAGAGGTAAGTTTTATAAAACCGTAGAATTTTATGAAAGAGAAATACTTGAATAAAAAAGAACAATTATGTCTTCTGAAAAATGCTATAATTGGATTTTCTGTTTCCTATCGTCTGGAAGATAAATGAAGGCAGAATTATTAATAATTTCTTACTTTTTATTAGGATTTTCAGGTGATTAATCTTTAAAAATTAATCTGAAAAACGTTATTACGTGCGTTATATCCATCATTACAGATTTAAAGATATGAAGTTTCCGCTCGAGTTTTAATACCGCTTTTATTTCCTAGAACATGTCAAGAAAACCAGTTGCGGATCAGTTAATGGGCTTTTTATGCTTTTCATTCGTGTTGCTATTGAACATAAACTTTTAAAGCGTTAATTTTCTAAGGCAGTTTGGATGGAAAAAATGACTTTATAGGAACAGAGTAAATAGCTGAAAATCGCCCAAAGATGTTTGCTAACAAATAATTAATTTGGCAGTTGAACGTGGAGATTAAAAAACGTTTCCCCCGAGCTGAAAATTACTTTAAGGACGAAGAGTTGAGTTGTTTCCTTTCTTCTTGAGATTTTGGTAGTTTTCCCTGCCATAATAAATGAGTATTCCAAGCTCACGAGACACTTCTTGTTGATGACGGAGACTTGTTGTTTTCGGAATGTAGAAAGAAGAATTCAAAAAATTAATTAAATTTAAAAAATTAAATAAATTAAATTTAACAGAAAACGATTTTTAAAACACACTTTTATTACTGCACTGAAAGGCGGAATTTTTTTTAATTTAATCATTTTCTACTTTTTAGTCATTGATTTCTTATTCATTACTGTAAATATTATGGACTCTTGAAATCAATTTATTCCAAATTCATTACCAGGTTGCGGTATGGAAACAAAATTTAATTCAATTAAAACCCTTTCCGGCGCGGTAGTTACAAAAGAGGACACCAACTTTAAAATTTTCTAAAAAAAACTTTCCACTTTGAAACCTGGAAAATTACAGGAAAGGCAGCTTATAGTTCTTCTTTTAGAATGTAGATGGCAGCACTACAAAATTTCACTTTCATTTACGAAAAATTATGGATTTAAAATTACCAAAATTGTTGACTCGGGGATAGGAATTTTATTGAGTTCTTGACATTTACAATTTTAGCACATTCACTCGACAATTTTCCTCCAATATTCTTGAAGTTTTAATTTATGATTTTGTATAAGATTCAACAATATTTTTTGAGCGTATCAAGATGGCTGTGTCTAAAGGGGTGTTTAAATGAAGAGGTAAGGAGGACGACCCTCTCCTCGAAATGAAGTAAGTTTAAAAAAAAAATTGTAAATTCTTTGTTTAGACAATAAACTAAACTCATTCATACTGTTTTTTCATCATATTTCAAAACATTTAATGCCTTGCGCCAGAAAGGGTTAATCGATTAACTGATAATTAAGTTCTGCAAATATTGCAATAGAGTGTTGTCGTCGAAAGAACACACATGTACAAAATTTCAACCCTCTAGCACACCAGGAAGTGAGTGAACAATCGATTGTAAAATTCCACCTTTACAGACAGGAAACAAGTCTCAAGTTGAAAAAAAATGCTTGAAGAAGGAGAATATGTCTATTCAAATGAGAAGAAAGCAGAAGATTTGAAAAGCAAAGGAAAAATCAAATGACATTTAAGGAAAAGATAAAGGGATAAAGAAGCGAAAACCAGCGGGGGATTCTCCTCTCCACTTTCTCGTATAGTTATATAATAAGATGCATTTTGTGTTTAGCTTCGTAGATAATTAAGGGAATCGAATATACAAGAGGGTCGTTTTTTTCAACCTCCGATCGAGCTGCTAAACAGGCAGACAAGTGGTAGGAGGTGGGGATGCGTGGTGGTCGACTGAGCATGTCTCTAACCATAACCTCAACTACTGCCAACTCCAGCTAGCCAGTTTGAGCTGACCTGTCGGCACGTAAACATGGCTGGTGGAATTGATGTTCCCGCCAACTGCGAGTTGCGTAGTGTTATCCGCTTTCTTCTAGCAGAAGGTTGGTTTATAGAAAACGATCAATGCAGCTGTTTCTTGTCAGAGTTTACGACGACCGCGAAGAGCCATTCTGTCTTCTGGAGTTGTCCTCATTCATGACAACACCCGCCCTCACAGTGCTGTTGTAATCCAGACGCTTCTGGAGCAGTTTAAATGGGACGTGTCTGATCACCCAGCGAATAGCCCCGACTTAGCGACAAGTGATTTTCATCTCTTCCCAGAATTGAAGAACCGGCTATGAGGCCAAAGCTTCCTGAAAATTAGGTCTTAATGTTTCGTTGAATCTCCTCATCTCACATCACTGGCGGCAACGTTCTTCGAAGCGGATATCTCAAATCTAGCTCACCGATATGACAAATGTCTGAATCTTCACGGCGGTTATGTCGGAAAGTAAACACGTTTGAAAATAACTTTTGGTAATAAATTCATTTTGTTCTCTATTCTTCTCTTTTATTACGGTCCATCGGAGGTTGAAAAAAAATTACCCTTGGACATACCGCTTTGATCCATCGGATTCAAATTTGACATCAGTGGCGAATCTAGGATTCGGGTTGGGGGATGAGGTCATGCGATAATTTTGTATCGTAGTGACGAATGCAAAACCTCATGGCTTATGTAAACCAAAACACTTTAACTTTACAGACTTTCCTCACCTGACAATAAGAATCATAAAGAACACTACAATACTTTCGATAATTTAATAAAAAATACAATGAAATAACTGGCCCAAAAATGTTTTCGACCGCGTCAACGCTACAAGTACAAGTGGAATGACTAGAAAAGTAGGAACATTTTCGAACCTGTCAAGCCAGAAAGCAATTTGTCACGATTTTATTATTTTTTAAAAAATGAAAATTAAGAACAAACAGCTGTACTGATTTTAAATAAAATCAAGAATTTTGGTTTAGCTCTGGGGGGCTGCAGCCCGATAGCCCTTCCTGTGGATTCGCCTCTGCACTACCTACAATTATGGTTTCAAAACCACATACAAAATTTCGTTTATCTTGTTTGTTCTGTTTTTGAGTTATCCGGATCACATTTATAAAGACAGAAAAACAAAAGACGGTCAATTCGTTGACGCTATTTGTCTAAGATTAGACACAGTTCTACAATTTTGGTGTAAAAATCACATACTAAAATTCGCTCATCTAGCTTGTTGCGTTTTTGAGTATCGTGGCAGCAGACAGACTTCCCGCAAAAGGATTTCGACCAAAATTTGTTAGGAGTCTACAATTGTGGTGCAAAGACCCCATAACAAATCTCACCCTTCTATCTCATTGCGTTTTTGAGTTATTCTGCTTACAGAGAGACTGACAGACAAACTTAATGCCTGTAAGGCGAGCCAAATGTGACCATGGGCGTCCATGTCCGGGGGCAAGGAGGGGCCGCGGCCCCCCTAATTCTCAGGGAAGGAGAAAATCATGTGTTTTTCTTTCAAGAAAATGATTTCAAAGTCGAAAAACAATTAATGTTCAGGAAAGTCTAAAACGTAAAATGCGAGTTGAAATTTTAAATTTTCAAGACAAAACTCTTTTTGACCTCAGCGGAAAACAGCGAAAAACGCTGTTTCCGAGGACAAAGCAATTGATTTGTTCGGCAAGAAGAAAAGAAATTTACAGTTTACTTTTTCAGATAAATATTAGTGTCAAATCCATAAACTAACCTATGCATAATAATTTACCTTACAGTTTGCTTTTTATATCAATACCAGTGTAAAATCTTATGAGGTGTACATTTTTAGTTTGTTTTCTGTATTAAAGTATAAGGACTTTGCTCCTTCATTTGTATTGCTAAATATTCACCGGTTTCAATAAAGTAGTTAAAATAACGTGTTATTCTTTTTCACAGATTATGAGTAACGTGGTCTAGTATTTTAGTAACAGGACAAAGTTTTTAAAAGGGTCGGAACTGGAACCTTTTTATGGCTACATACAAGTCGCCATTCGTCTTCCAAATTATTAAAAAAACTCCATACCACCAGGTCTAGACATTGTTGAAAAGTGTGATATAGAGGGCGCTGCTAAGCCAAAGAACTTATAAGAGAAGAAGGGATACTCCACAAACTTTGGCAGTTTGCCAAAAACCAATTCTGGCGAGATTTTGTAAGGAAGCAAACATTTAGGAAGTCTCGCCAGGTCCTGTTGCGCAAAAGAATGCGCAGGGGATTTCATTTGTTTTGATCGTGGCGTGGTTCTTGCTTTGGTTAACTTGCAACGGAATTTTTTTTTTGTCGTTTTTGATTCTTCTAGCTTGCTTTTAGGTCTGAGAAAACAAAATCCAGCATGAATTATGACAGATGCATTTCTTGCAACGCCACTCGTGCAAAATCACAGGAGTTGAAATATTTTCGTTTCCCAAAAGACGAAGAAAGGTATGAACGAATTTTACTCATTTTTCAACCTTCGGCTTAATGTATACATAGTTCGTTCTCGTGTCAATAAATTTCTTTAATGCTCGCATTATGTTTTATAGATCCGCATAAACCCAGCATAACAGGATGGCAAGTCACACTGTCTGCTTTCCTTCTTCTGGTATCTGAATTGTTTGAAAAAAAGAAATTTGTCCTCCTCAGCCGCTTCAACCAAGATGCTTTAGAAAACTATTTTTCTCAGGTATGTTGTTTATTGCTTGAAATTAATTTATTTAATTATAAAATTTGAGTTTGGTAAAAGAAAGCTGAGTAAATTAATAAATTGCTTTTATTTTATTGAACTTATTTAACACAACTTTTTCATCATTTCTTTAGGTATTCTTTAAAAAATTCAATGTCAAATTTCAAATTATTTGATTATAAACACAAATTTGGAGGATTCAATTTATTCTAAAATTTAACAATATTTTTAACATTTAAGAAATCTTTTAAGGCTGTCTTAAATGAAAAATAAGTAAATTGTGTAAAATAATTGGCTGATTACTATAAAAAATACATAGAAACTTAAAAATGTTTACTAATTCCATGTGTTTAATTGATATTTTCTCTTTAGGTGAGGCGAATGCATAGGCGGCTGGTGCACCAAAAAAGTGGGGGGGGTGAAAAGAGATGCGAGTGTGTGGGTGGGGCGCCCCTAAAGCTGATTTATTTTGTAAAATGGACTATATTATTGGATTTTAACGTCATTATTGATTAAATGACCTTCTCTAAAAAATTCGGGACACGACCTCAAAAATCGGAACGGATGGCCACCGTAGAATCCCTCTTTCCAATTCAAAGTTCCATTTCAATTCTCATGAAATAATAACATGAGAAAAATATAAAACGCTTACCTATTAAGTCAATTCTTCTTTCTTTAAACTCGTGAATCGATCAATGATATCGTCACAAAACGGCGTACTCCAAACACAGAGAAAGCAGGTCAGTTATAAATTTATTTATTTGATATTATGTTATACAAAATACATCCGTATTATAAATTAGAAGAAAGACAGCCTGCGATTTTTGTTTTTCGCAAATTGTTCTATTACCTTAGTAAAGTCAATATCTACAGTATTTTCGATCTTCAAAACAGCAAGTGCAGAAAGCCTCTCTTGACACATACTATTTCTAAGGTATGATTTTAAAGATTTTAAGCATGAAAAACTTCTCGCACATGATGCAGTTCAGACAGGTATCACAAGGAGAATTTGGATTAGTTTTGTCAAGTATGGAAATATGTATATCACAGAGTTCCTTTTCAACAAGAAAATTGCATCTTTTCCTCAGTTCTGTTATCTCCGTGGGTATTTCTGGCAAAGAGTTGATGTATTTTTTGTACATTTTCTGAAAAATTTGTATCTCCCCCTTTATTTTTTCCATATCAAGATCATATGTTTCAGAGACTTTTTGAACAGATGCAATTTTTATGATCTTTTATGGATTGGAACATGTTACATCTTTTAGAGATCGAAAAATATCCAGCTCATTTTCTTTGAACCTTCCGTCTATTGTGTTTAAAGCAGCATCTATAACTGGAAAAGCAATTTACGTTTAATAGAACGATTTAACACTTTATGACATGCTGAAGGAACTGCCGCCTATTTCCGAAGACACCTTTCTACACTGTAAAAAATTCCGGAAACTTTTAAGGTAAAAATTACTGTAAAATGGAGAATTTACAGTACCCGGAACTTTCGCTGTACATTTTACCGGAAAAGTCGACTACACTAGCGCCGCTTGCGGCCAGTTCAATGCGCGGGAACCATGAACGAACTGTTATGATATGAAATAGGAGGATGAAAATACATGGTAAGTTCTTGTGTTTTTATACATTCTGTATTAATTTGTTTAATTTTGTGTACTATATCATTTATTTTATCAATTACCCTATTAAGGGTGATTTTTAAACGAAGGAAGTTGATTTAACATTGTTTGAATCTCATATTAGGCTTCGTGTTACGTTAGTATATAGCTCTTTTTGTTCTTTTCGTTTAATATTTTGTTTTTGCCTGCATTATTATATTCTACAGCTTTTTTAGGGAAAAATATATTTATCATTTACAAAGTATCGAAAGTAATTTATAACAAGATATAAAATTTTATAATTAAAAGTTTTAATGTTTTCAAACGAAATAATAAAATATATTGTTAAGTTGATTATTCCATCATAAAAGTTATTCCATTGTTATTTCATATTATTATTTCCATTTACAAATGAAAAATTTTTCTTGGTATATCTTTAGGAACATTGTTTTGAGAATGAAAATTTAAATGTTAAATAAGTTCAAATAGTCTGCCTGTATTCAGAATTCATATGCTTTGTTTACATTTAGCAACCTTACTTTATTGAACTTTTTTTTTCTGTTCTAAGCTTTAAATATGGAAATTTCTTTATATAAAATATCGGACACTAAGAATGTTTTTGAATACAAGTTTTAATGTTTTTGAGTTACTAAATAATATGTTCAGATTATATATATATGTAGGGTAAGATGCTCCAGTTTTGGCCACCTTAAGAGAAAATTTGAAATGGAAATTTCACAGTAGATGACTGTTTAAAACATATTAAATCATATTTATACTAATCTTTAGCAAATTTTATTGGCTTTCTTCTAGTTATAAAATTTTTCTGAAGAATAGTTTAGATGTCGAGTTATGAATTATTAAATAAATTAACCCAATTTGCACCAGTTTTGGCCACACTAATATTATATTTTTAACAGACACTTTAATGAATTTTAAGTAAAAATAAATCATTTTTATGTAATATATATTTTAGTACATTTTCTGTTATATGAAATGGGATTTTTTTGATGAATTTATAAAGATATGTAATAAAATTTACATAAGCTGATTTTAGCTACAGATTTCAGTTTTAAAAAAACAGGAATGCAGAAAACAATTTAATTTGGTTGATAAAATACAAACTATATATACTCGCATAATTTTTTTTTTTGATAAAATATGAAACAAAAAATGGGGAGAGGACTAAACTTACATTGCAAAAGCATATTTTTTTTAAAAATATTACAAATCAAGAATTTGCATTATTATATTCACTAACAATATCCACAAATATGTATTTTTATAATTTTTAATTGCAACATTAATCAAATTCATCAGAATCATTTTTAAAATTAGAGCAATCCATGCATATAAAAGAATATTCCTCATCACTCGAGTCAGGTTCCTCAAGTTGAAATTTTCTAACATAAATGTGAGGTAAACATTCAAAATGGAGATGTTTTTGTCATTCCATTTTGAATGGCCTTAACTGCATTACCAACTTTAGATGGTGAGTAGCAAAATTTTTTTATATAAACGCTACCTGCCTTCTTATTTTTAATTGGAGCCATTACTATGTAAAATGAAAACCAACAAACTTATATTAGTTACTTTTCATTTTAGAAACAAAACTAAATCAGTTGCTTGTATTTTAGAAATAAAATTAAGTTGGTTGCTTTTATTTTAGAAACAAATCTATATTTAGTTGATTTTATTTCATCCAGATATTCTTAAATTTATGTAATGACTCAAAATACAATAATGAAGTTATGTGGCTGAAACTGGAACATGTAGTGTTCCACTTTTGGCCACCTGCATGGCCAAAACTGGCACATATAGTAAATTTAAAGTACCAGTTTTGACCACCACCCATTTAATCTTAAAAGTAATGAACAAAATAGTATCAAGCATTTTTGTGTATGGAGCGAAGTTGCCGAGCTACAGGAACATAGTTGTGGGACTTCAGTACGAGTCTGTTCTTTTATACATGTTCTGAAGCTTATCTGATCAACATTCCAGCGAAAAAAGAGCATGTTTAAAATTTTGATGTAAAAAGCAAGAACTTTTTAAAAATTTCGAAAAAAGGCTATTTTGTTAATTTTAAGAAGGTAAAAGTAAATATTTATTATTGTTTCTAATTTTGAATAGTGAATCTGAACATGTTTAAAGCCATTTGTCACGTTAAACTGTGATGCTGCATTATTACGAAAAATCTTAAAGCAACATTATTTACACAGCCTAAAAATAAACCTCAGAATTTTAGATCAATCTCTACGACTGCAATTTGTCGTAAAGAAATTTTTCTTATCTTAATTTTTATTTTTAACCAATAGCCAGATTTAACTAATCAATAAGTAAATACTAATCATTAACTTTATGCATTTTGTTTTGGCAATAACCCAATGTACATCCAGGCCATGCCTTATGGATTTTGAGTCAACATGAGACCATTCACAAAGATAAACCTTTAACTGCAAATGTTGAACATTTGTTTAAAAGCAATATAAATTTAAAAGAGAAAAAAATTTAAAACTCTTAAGGAATCAATCCTCTTGCACTAAAGAACATGGTGTAGGACCAATAATTACATATTTCATTAAGTATTTTGTGAAATATAATTGTCAGCTCAATAAAAATTCATTCATTATAAAATATTGAAAGACAATCAAAGATATGCTTGTGAAGCTAATTTTATTATAAATTTGGAGTATTATGGGAGAAATTAAAAGAATCAAAGTAAATGCAGTTTCATTACTGCCTTACACAGATTCACTTGAAATTTGTCTTGATTAAAATAAAATAATTATTTCAATAAAATTTAATATTTGATTCCATGTCATAAAATAAAATAAATCAATTTTCACACTCGTGTAAATAAGAAACATTATCTTCCCAAAGAAAAGATTAATCTTCATATGCTCTTGTTTATTAATTTAAACAATTATATTAGACAAATAATAAAGATGTTATATGGTTTTTAATTTATATTTAACGTATTTTAACAGTTGTAAATTGATATAAGTATTTTAAAAAAAGAAAGCAAAATATTTATAGTCACGCACTATTCTGCAGACTATTTTTAAGAGACCCAACCTCCGTTGCAGACTGTTGAAAAGTATTCTGCCACTGGGAACGTGATAATGTTATTGTTGATGGTATAAAATGCAAAAGCATTTTTAATGATTTGAAGTATTTTCACGTTTTCTCTCCATGCCTAGGACATGACCTTTTTGAAGGTGTTGTAGCAAATGATTTCTTTTTATTCGTTGAGCATTTTGTAAAAGTAAAAAAAACATTTTACTTTCTAAGAACTCAATTCTTTTTCAGTCATCAAACAAT
>BGPR01010924.1:0-50575 GCA_013235015.1 Araneus ventricosus | reverse complement strand
TTATTCAATATCTTAAGTTGTGATAGGTAATATTTTTAATAAAAGAGAAAAAAATTGTATAAGTCTGGTTTCAATTGGAAAAATTGTTCCAAATACATATCTAAAGGGGAAAAAACCCAAATATTTCGAATATTGCAAAGATGAGATATTTAAAGTTAAAAAGAAAATCCCCCAAGTCAAAGGTTTGTTGCAAAATCATCTCAATATCAACTGTAAACAAATTATTAACAATGGTTTGATTCTTAAAAACGCCAAAAAAAACAAAAAAAAAACAATGTTCATCGTCTTTCTCCATGTCATATCACTGATGCAAAATACTCTGCAGAATTCTTTATGAAAAAGACTTTATGAGGAGAAAAATTGTCAAAATAGGTGAAATTTAGGTCAATTTAAATGACTGCATGAATAAAGGAACAATTTATTATCATCAAAATGGGAAAAAATTCTTAAAACTTGGTTTAAAGAATATACAGAAAGTTTTTCTAATGGATTTATGATTCTTTCTGGTTTCTCATGTAATGGAAAATTAAAAGAGAGTGGGGGAAAATGTCAAAATCAACTCCACATACTATCAGCAATATATTTTAAACCCAATCTTTAAATAAGAAATATCTCTTTATCTACAATGCCATCAATCAGTAGAACTGCATCAAGACAAAGCAAGCAGCGACACATCACAATCTACTGTTAATTTAATGGAAAAATAAAACAAGGAATGGCTATTAAGACTGTACTCTTCACTGCTTTTCCTGCTAAATCTACCACACCTATCAACGTTTGTATCACCCATGAATTTTTGGACATTTAAAAAGCACATTATCCAAACGTCGACATACCTTTGCAGGCTTTGAAAAGCTCTTCAAGAGGAATGCAACAAAATACCTCTTACGATACTAAAAAAGACATTATTATGGAAGTTACGATGTAGAAAGATTGATAAAAATAAGGCTTATCAAATTGACTATTTAAAATAAAAAAAATGTAAAATAGTTCTGTAATTACATTTTAAAGAACCAAAATAAATGTGTAAACAGCCTCTGTAGATACAAAGTCTTTATGAAATTATGTAGTCTTTTAATAGCCAATAAATAAAACTTTTTAAAATAACAAAAAAGGAAGTATTATTTATCTTATAAAATTAGCTGGTGTAGTGAAATTTAAAAGGTCATTTTACCATATGCTTATATATATATATAACGTATCCGTGGTTGTAGTCGTTGAAAATAAACACAGGCCGAGTAATTTACTAATTTCTTTTTATTATCGATAGGAGAGTGGTGGATATACGGCCATCTCTCTTTAGGTTACAAGCGAAAGTGCACAGAAAAATCCCTGTATTCTCTCGGATAAGGGAATAACATATGGACACGTGATCAAAGTGAAGGGAATATTTGGGTTTTTTAATAAGTTACGTAGGCGTTTCAGGGAAAAAAATCTGGTGCCAAAGAGACGCCGTCATGATTTTCTGTCGGCACGTGAAAGCGATTAAATACTCTTTTAGTAATAAATATGCCAAAATGAGAGATTTAATATACCTCCAGCGCGGGAAAAGAACGAAACTGGAGTTTTAGAAAAGTGATTTTGGAATACATTAAGATTTAAAAATATATAATATTAGAATTTGGAATAAAATTAAGTGAGATTATTACATATATATATTCTTTTTATGCTCGGCTGTTAAAAATTTCTGCAATTATTTTCTTTCCAACGGGATTTTGAAACCTTTGCTTTCACAGAATAAAAAAGTAAATTTTGAATATGCATTCTCATTCACCATAACGGACAAAAACATTTTTTTCTAATTTTAATTGAAAAAAAAAATTCTTGAAAATTTTTACATACAGAAATCTTATGATGAAATTGCCATTGTATTAGGCGAAAGTAGTAACAAGCATGCTCGAATGATTTTCATATTTCTTAAGAAAATATATTTGAAAAATCTTAAACTAACCAAAGGCAACTAAAGTGGGCACTTAAATCAATAATTTTACCTAATTGAATACAAGACATGTTATTAAAATCACAGTTTGATGTAGGATTTATTCATATAGCCGAGGATAATCGTTTGCTCATTCTTCATTGTCATACTTATTGCATTACATAAAAGCTAAAAATAGCCAATTTATAATTGTATCAACTACCAGTGAGACACTTTATTGTATTGTTGTTGTAACCTCGCTCTTTGAGGCATATATTGATGGAATTTTCCAATGTAAAAAAAATTCTCAAACTTAGCTCAATAAATGGAATTCCTAGTCAAGAAAGAAAACTCAACTGCAACTATTAATAAAAAAAAATCTGATATATTATGTATAAAAGTTCTCAGAAAAATATTTCAGGATATTCTGACTAACAAATCTAGCTCTAAATAGTCATGACATACTATAATCACATTTATAAACATGACAACAGGTTCAAGATATAAGAGTATATAAAAAAAATTACCATTTTATTTTTATAAATTAAAGCCTTCCTATACACCAATACTATTAAAACAATTTTACCAATCAATAATATAAATTATCACAAAATATTTTGTCCAATTTAAATAAAAATTCTATAAAACAACTGCCAAAACTTTTAATCAGATGTAAATTCTATTATTTCTAACCTTAGAAAAAGTTTGATCTTGTCCTTTTTAAATATTTACAAAATCTGCAATGTTTTCAAATATACTTGCTAATTTTAGTGCAACATTTAATACAATTCAATAAAATAAAGGTATTAAACTATTTAAATTTATTTTGAAGTGTCTCTGTAAAAAGACTTGTAATATTTAAATCTGCATTGTATTTTTTTCCAGATATCTGAACTTTATAGCTCTTTAAGAATATTTTGTCAAGAATCTAATCACTTACTTTATAAAACATAATTTAACACTTTCAGCGTCTTTCAAATTCATTTAAATCAGAATTTTAATCAAGGTGATTATCCTAAGTATTTTGCACCAGAGGCTATTTATTAAATTAATGATATCAATGACACTGAAAATAGAATTGAAATCTTTACTGCTACTTATATAACATTGTAAATCAACCAAGACAGTTCTAGAATAAAAATAATAAATATTTGGCTGTAAAATTATTTATAAAATTCTTTAGTTTTTGGATATGAATTTAATTAAACACTAAAGCATGCTTATTTTTTTCTGACTGAGTAGTTATAAATTTATAAAAATTCCTGAAATTTAACTATGAAAAATTATTAATTACTCTAAAGCACTTTAAACGTTTATATTCTCTGGACAATCTTCATATAATACATTAATTTTCTCAATCTTTAAGATTTTATAAATCTGACAATCCCCCTCTCAAAGCTTATTTTCCAAATAAACATAATATTACCAAACAAACATGTTACATTTTACACGTAATTAACACATTCTGCTTTAAAAATACAATATAAAAATAAATATGTATGAAAGTAATTACTTACAGGTACAAGTTAATCCAGTCAAATTATAAAACACCTTGTGATTATTGGCATTAAAACTTTTTGCTAATATATCAACAGCATTTAATTAAAAAGTAAACCAATTTCAATAACTCATGCACAAAATTATGAAAAATATCTGTTAATGACAAATATCTCTATCTGTACATTTGTATTTTGATGAGAGAATTAATTGTTACATTCACTGACCATCAGGCCACTCCAATTCTATGGAAGATGCAATATGTTCTCATTTTTATCTTCGGAGAGGGCCCTGTGTTCAGCCTCACTGGCTATGCATTTAGCCATAGTTCGCTGTTTCTGAAGTCCAGGCAGAGTCCATTTATTCAATTCAAAGAGAACATAGTTGGAATCTGTAAATGAAGAATAACAATTCAACTAACATTAAAATTACATAATTATAAAATTATTCATTATTTAAAAACTACAAAAATAATACCCATATGTCATAAATTAAATTTTAAAATATTTTAAAGTTACAATGAGACAAAACTAAGCAAAATACACTGTTTCCTAAATATACTATGTGAATTTTGCACACAATGAATTAAGATAAGTGGATAATACTTTAAAAGATAAATTAAATATACTAAGTAACATTATAACTATTATCCAACAATTATTCAGACACACTTTAAAGGATTAAATAAAACTGTTTCACTCACATTTATAGAAAAGATAATATATAAGTTTCAATTTATAACAAAAGTTACAGCTTGTACAAGCAACATTTTATAACAGGAACATTTTAGCAATGTCTCCAAGAAGATTTAAGAATTGCTATGTTTTGAATTTATCATAATAGAAGTAATAAAGTAAGTAATAGTTTAAAAACAATCTTAGAAGCATTCAAATTTAGTAATAACATATAAATTTCTTCTGTCTATTATTAAAAATGAATACAATCTTGGGAGACTTAGCATTCAAAAAGAAAACAATGCTTAGTAATAGCATATAAATTTCTTCTGTCTATTATTAAAAATGAATATAATCTTGGGAGACTCAGCATTCAAAAAGAAACAAAGTGCCCATACTTTGAACTTTTAATAAATGCTTTAAAAACATTACATGGATGACATTATAAAACAGTAATGAATTTTAAAAGCAGATTTTATTTTATGTGAAATGAAAGGTTAAATTTCTTTCAGAAACTCTTTTAAACATATACTTATGAAACATTTGTTAGCAAACAATCCTACTCGCAGCATTCGATTAAATTTTCATACACTTACGATTCAACTTAGCTAACAAATAAAAACATTGTATTAATGTAATGATTGTACAGCAATTTTAAATAACCACCTAAAGTGAGTAAAAGCATTCGAAATTAGTATTATCAAGTAGCTTTAATATCTACATGAATCATTGAGCTAGGCTTATGAACATGCAGAGTTAAAACATATTCTAGTGATTTAAGGGAAGAATAAATAAATATTTATACACTTACCTTTCTAAAATGCAAGATGACAATCGGCAAATCTAGCTCTCGAGTCGACACAACTATCATGGCGAACTTTTCCCCTTCTCAGTTCCCTCGGCGCAGAATTTTCGTTCCCGGCGCGCTCGGATTTCAGTCCAGATGGAATTCCAAAAATGACGAGCCGTTTGGCTCATTTCCTCAGATTTGATGGGTTTTCCGTCTCGCGTTCCAAAAATCCGTGAAGTGAGTGGCTGCCTTTATGAGCGCATTTCCGGAGTTCTTTGTTAGATCACTCTCAGTAAAATGTAAACATCACCTTTCCGTACTTCACTTTCCCCCAGGGGTGTAGTGGAGGGGGTACGCGGGGGAACGGCGTACTCCCACTGGTTTTTCGATAAAATCCCATTTTTTCGTCAATTTTGCAGTTTTTTATTAATTGTAAAATTTTCATGTACTATAATTTTTTTTTGTTCTTTTAAAGTTGGTTTAAAAGTAAAAGTTCTGTGTGCAGTATCATTTCTTGCTGCACTGCTGCAGGCATATTTTACAGGAAATACCAAAGCTACCCGCCAAGGATCCACATCCTCAATCACCCTTTTCCGTCCCAGATAACGGCTTAAATTCAAAAGAACCATTTAACAAGCCCCCTGATGGTGAAAAATACCCTCGGGGGTCAATTTGCTCTACCACCTCTCGTTTTGTCCTATTTGTCGTGATAAAGGCCTCTAGTCTTCATATGGGGTGCCATGGTGTCTGGTGCCACCCACAAAACACTCGCCACGTCGTATGCAATTGGTAATCAACAGAAATTATTAATTATGTTGCAGACGAAATGAAAAAGAGAATAACTCAACAAATTTTGAATAATGCAGGTAAAATTTCTGTCTCAATTGACGAGTCTACAAGCCTGGGAGCTAAATCTTCTTTGATTGTTTATTTAAATTGTGAATTAGCAAAGAGCGTCCACCAAACTCTTTATATTTAGACCTGATTGAGCTACCCGATCGAACATCTGCTACTATTTTGCGGGCCTTATAGAACTGTTTAAATCAAAATGGTTTCTATGATGACTATCTCCAAGAAAGGGGTTTATTCTGGTACCCCCGGTTAGGTTGGGAGACGTCACTTTTCCCGGCCGTTGACAACGGAAAAAGTGACGTCTCCCAATCCAACCGGGGGTACCAGAATAGACCTCAGAATCTGATTGCATTTGCAAGTAATGGCACAAGTGTTATGTTAGGAAAGCAGTCTGGCGTTGCACAAAAGTTCGCAGAAAAGTATGCCAATATTATTCTTTGGCACTGCATAAACCACAAGATTTAATTAGCTGTAAATGATTCAGTTGATGATGTGGGGGGCTGTTAATCACTTCCAATTTTTTATGGATAAGTTATACACCCTTTATAGCAAATCCTCTAAAAACCGACGGAAATTAGCCGAATTTCTCGTGAGCTGGACCTGCAATTGAATAAAATTAGGCGTATATTGGGTACAAGATGGGTAGCGAGCTCTTTTAAATCTATAATAGCTGTTTCGTATGGTATCTAGTATTACACTCCCATTTCAATAAGGCTAAGGATGACAAAAGCAGAACTTCCACAGAAAGGTCCATGTATAATGGATTAATTAAACGCCTGACATCAATTCAATTTCTTTCTGATTTGGCAATAATGTATGACGTCTTGACAGAACTTTCAATGTTATCTGAAAGCCTACAAAGTAGAAAGTCGACGATTGTCTACGCAGACAAAATTATTAGAAGTGTTGCATTTTTTGAAGTCCTTAAAGACAAACCTGGGACCAAATGTCTTGAGGCCAAGAGGGCAGCAATTGAAGGCAACTTTTCTGGCGTGCCCATAAAAAATAATGCTAAATGATAGCTATCAACAACCAACAATTATTTTCGAGTATAATAAACAACCTTGAAAGAAGACTATTAACTACAAGATGCAGTAAAGAGAAGGCACGAACAACTCCAGACCCAGACCGCGACTCTCATCAAGAAGACTATAAAACCCTTCTTTCAGAACTTAAAGTGTTGGATAGTAAGCAAACAAATCTGTAGGATACGGCGAGCCTGAGATTGAAAAACTTTGTGCCCGATTCAGGCTGAATGTGAATGAAACAAAAAACAGTTACAGGGATTATCTAGAAAACAGTTTTGTTGTACAAAAAGAGTTAATTCCACTGATGAATTGCTCAAGACTTATTCCGTACCGTTCATAAGAATGTGAGCATGGTTTTAGCCACATGAACATTATCGTTACACCAACAAGAACAAGATTATCGACTTCAAATGTTTTATCCCTAATGTTCATCAAACTTAACGGTCTGAACATCCGAAAATGGAAGCCAGAATCGTTCGTAAGGACATGGCTTCGAAAACACCGTTCAGCAGATGATACAAGAACGAGAAGAGCAAAGCCTGCTGAAAACACTGATGACGTCGTGAATGAAAACATTTTTCTTGAATTTTTGTAAATATATCTTTAAAGTTTAAATGGAATAAAAATGAATACATATACATGGTGTTTGTATTTTGTAATAACTGTTTTTTATTTAGCATTAAATTATGTTATGAATTTAAATTAAATGGGAAAAACCTTTCTTTAAAGTGGTTATAATTTAGAGAATTTTAAACCAAATGCAGTAAGAAACGAAAGTTTCTATAACACTTCTACATGTTATTTTCAAAAAAAAAGTACATAAAATGTTGGAATTTTTAGCGTTTCCCCACTGAAAAATTTGCCACTACAACACTGCTTTCTCCCTATTTTGATGAAAATAACTCCACCCGGCGCATGCGCAAAAGCGCGGAGGGTTTCCGGATCCGTTGCTAAACAATAGAGTTCGACGTTCTTAGAACAACCCTAAGCGTATATGGAGATCCTGACTAGAACCAAAGTACCGAGGCTAGGAGAGCAAGTAACATTTGTTGTTGAACTCCGTTTCACCAGTTATTTTTCTGTCATGAGGTCAAACAGAAACTGTTGGTATTCCAGCAAATTTGTTATAGTTTTCAATGTACCAAATAGGAAGGACGTTGATGTCACCTCATATGAATATTCAATGGACATCCTATCACTATTGTTTTTCCAAAAGCCGATACAGAATATTTCATTAGTCAGAACACTCTTCCCCCAAACATAGATTCATTGTCTAAGTCATTTTATTCATCCGTGTATAATATATCAATTTCTTAAATGGCTCAGGTTTGAAGAAATGGATAGTAAATATGTTATTTTGTCTGCAAAAAATTAGCATTTTTATTCTACTTCCACCGCAACCTGGAACTAGCACGACAGAAAGGTGATACAGTAAAACGTGTCTTTAACAATATTGTAGGTACCTATATTGTTATAAACAGGTTATCGTTATAGACAGTTTCAAGATTTGCGCATGTGCGTTAGGGTGGAGCCGAAAAACACTTTTTCGAAATCTCCTATTCTAATAGGTGCGAAGAGTTTCTCTAGGTTCAATAAACACGGTGTAAAATATTTTTTTGATTGGATAATATCTTCTGCCCCGCATCGCACTTGGATTTTGGAAATTTGGGTAAAATTGCAATTTTTACTCGGTGTAGGAAATATAATTATTTTCGATTGCTATTCTAATAGTGCGGAAGGGTCACTGGGTTCAATAAAAGGTGTAAAATATTTTTTCTATAGAATAATATCTTCTGTTCCTTCATCGCAATTGAAATTTTGCAGTTTTTGAAAAAAATCTTTTTTATGTGTTATAGAAATAAATCAAACATGAAAAAATAGATGGGTACAACACTGTTTATTGTTGTATTGTATTGTACAATTGATTATATTCCTGAAAATTATTAAATAATTGCTGAGTCATAATATATTAATATAATATTTGTTAAGGATATTGTAATCATAGAATGTTATGACATGTCAATACCAAAAGTTTACTTGCACTTAATCAGCAGAAGAGGCTTGAAATCAGCCTTATTGTCGAATTCAGGCATCAGGGAAAAGAATGCAGATCTAATAGACCTATCTCTATTTTGAATGAAACCCAAACCTTGTGGATGCTTCTGTCACTAACTTTCACGCCATTCCACTGCCTGTGTGTCATATGGGAAGTGAACGAAGTCCCATTCAATTTTTCTTATCGCACAATGGATCTAAATAAGGCAGTGGATATATTACGGAGGATTGGTGGAAGTATTGGTGTGAAGACCAGTCAATCATTTTCTGTATAGTCGCTCCCCAAATTAAATTATGGTGGAGAAAGACACGTACTGCTTTGCATTGGAAGATGACTCTAGACTAATTATACGTCTTGCAGCAAGTTCTCAGTGTACACTTTTTCATAATTCAACATAAATAGCAAGATATTCAGGATGAGCAAAGAACGAATTTCTACAAATTACTCCGTCAACGACGTCCTTGAGGTCTTGAGATTACCTGGATTTAGAAATAGTATTCCATACATGCTTAGCTCAATATTTAAGCGAGTGTTTTAGAGCTTTATATTAAACCAGTTTGGATTTTAAACTTTCTTAAACTCAGCGATTTGTTTCAACTCAAGAAGAAGCTGGAGAACTAATATAATCTTAGAACTCTGTAGCTGTTATCAGCCAGCGTGAATTGATAATGTACTAAGACCTCTACCAGCTCATCAGAACAATTTCCCAATCGCAACGCTTGAGATATTTCTAATAAGTACATTTGATCCTTGCTTAAGTCACGTCTATCAGTTGTTGGTAATTCGCCGTCAATAATTTCAGATGTTGGAACTGGCAAAGTTTCCATCGTAAAAGCGCCTGCCCAAAATTGCTAGAATATGATTTTGGACCATTTGTTGGCACATCCAACGTTTCAAACAGATGCCTCCAGAGTAAGTGTTCATTAAAATGCAGGAGACATACCACTGCAGAGGTTTACCAAGTTTCAATTCCAAACGCAGATTACACGGATTTCCATCCGATATTAACAGATGTGCCAGTCTTGACAAAAGCTGAGAAAAGATCTCTTGTGATCCCTTTAAAATATCCGATAATAGTCGCGGAAATCTGTTTTGCGGTGCCAAATGATGGACTCAAATGAGTAATGTAACGTGAACCCAGTTCTTCAATAACGCATAAACGTTCCTCTTTTGCTTTTCTCGTGTATCTTTTAGTATCTATCTTTCTCCTCTATCAATGTAGAATCTTTTACGACCATCGAAATACAGCCCCTTCAACGGTAATTCTGAGCCTGAGCTTCACTTAAAGCCTAGAATTTAATTTTACCTTTTCCTTCGCAGCCTTCTTTCGTAACCACCAAATCTGAGTTGTTGCTAGTTATGAGACCGACATCGTGAAGAAAACTTGAAGCAATTACAACCACAGCCCGGTCAGAGACGCCACATCTGTCGCCAACCACAGCATTTGAAGGGAGACCAAGTCGCATTTGTGATGACTTTATCTACAAACGAGTTAATTGTTTGTACTTAGGATCAGTAAGAGAGATTAAACGGTTCGATGTTGATGGTTTGTAAGTGATCAGATTTAAAAATTATAGATATATCTGAAGAACAATCCTTCTTCATCCTCATAATCTGCATACTCTTCGTTAGGCGTTGCTTGTGTATGATTTAAATATAAATTGTGAGCCTTTCTATCAGCATTATCAGCTACATTCCGAAGTCGCTTCCTGAATAAAAGGACAAGAAAAGGTGCACATTTTACAAAATTGCAAAATTTCAATTGCGATACGAACAAGAAGATATTATTCTATCGAAAAAATATTTTACACCTTTCTTATTGAACCCAGTGGGCACCTCTTCCGCACTATTAGAATAGCAATATCGAAAAATAATTATATTTCCTACACCGAGTAAAAATTGCAATTTTTACCCAAATTTCCAAAATCCAAGTGCGATGCGGGGGCAGAAGATATTATCCAATCAAAAAAATATTTTACACCGTGTTTATTGAACCTAGAGAGAACTCTTTCCGCACTATTAGAATAGCGATTTCGAAAAAAAGTGTTTTTCGGCCCACCCTAATGTGCGTGTGCATGCAATATAATAACATATTTTATTGCGCTTATTGATTCATCTTACAAATAATAGCCGATATAAAATTGTATTGTACAAACATATAAAATATGCAATTTTATGTACTGATATAAAATTTTATATTTAAACTTTTTAAGAGCTTCAAACGGAAAATTTAGTTGAAAACTTCGTCAGAATCGTCATTAACGGCACCTTTAAATCCTTTTCTATAGAGTTTAATTTTTACCACAGAACCTTCAATGTTTCTTTTTCCTCAAAAAAGTAGCTATCGTTGACTAAAAAATCTCATATTTTTTAGCAGCATCAACTTGCTTTAGTTCTTGATAGTTTATCAAAATTATTTATAGCTTTTCTTCAAATGCCAATGTTTTACACCGCTCCATCTTAGATTCAAGGTGTTAACACATCAAAAGCGAATTTCAAGGAACAAGTGGTTACCCCGAAGTGCTAAATGCGAATGAACAGGTTAGTGCCCACCAGGAGTCAAAGGCAACAAACATTTGTGCACATTCAAATCGTTAGCTTCCCCCAGATCCCTCTGTTACAACAGGCTCCGATTTCTAGCCCCCGATTCCCCTGTTATCTGACATTCTTGATCACAGGGTGTCGTTTTCCAAGGGGGAAAATCAGAATTGTACTGTACAATCTTTCTAAAGAGATAAAATTGTTATAGACAGGTGAATCTAAAAAGTGATTATCTTTATAGGCAAGTTGAAAATCCATTGAGTAAATAGGAGTTTCGGCGGGACCAACAAAATATGCTTATAGGCAGGCTTATCGTCATACACAGGTTTCACTGTACATATTTTAGGATACATTTGCACAATCTGCGATCAAATGCAATGATGATAAAAATGCTTCATTGTTATGATAAAGATACACATAAGCTTGTTTTATTGTTTCTTAGCAAGACAGAGCTAATAATTCAAATTGCACTTTGAAATTAATTTGTAACTAGAATCAACTACATTCAACATACCAGCTATTTTATTTATCAAATTATTATCGATATTCTTCAAATAATCAAAAGAACTTAAACACATCAAAGGTAACATCATAATATCTACAAAGCAATGATTATCAAGTAGAAGAAGATACTACAATTACTACTATATGAATTTTTTTCTTTTATTGTTGAGAGATTCTGTAAATAGTTCAATTTTTTTTCAAGGAAAATAATAATAATAAAAACACACCCACCCACACATATATTAAGTCCCTGAAAAGGTTAATTCACAATCCCGAAGATAGAGATTTTAGTTTGGCTATATCAATGTTCCATTTTGAAGCTACATGAGGGCTATTTTGGGACAGACTTCGTTATTTTGAATCAAAGTCCAGAACATGTGGTACCACATTCCTCAGATTTCCATGTCACATCAACATGAGGACATCTGACCATCAATGGCAAATTTGTCATGCACCAAGCCTATATACACGGCAAATAAATTATTTGCCGTGTATATAGAATCGAATTATCAAATAGGCAACTGTCTAGGGATCCCACGACCCCAAATTATTTTTCCTTCCATCATTTTCAGGATAATTTAATTTTGTGCTTCCATTTGATATACAAGCATCACATGTAATCGGACTTATTCAGATCAAAACCAAGCATCAGTTAAATTTCTGAATATTAATCTTAGGATTTATATCATGTTCCCAAATCCGCTCACAGATCAATGTGGTTCAATTATCATTATTTTTTTTTGCAGTTGGCTGACTGACTTACAAATCATCAACTGTGGCAAACCTTTATTAGAGTATTAATTTAGATTGTGTTAAATTTTTTTGTATTTTTCTTACGATTTTGTTTAAAATTACTTTTAAATTTAATTTTTTTTTTATGTAAGGAACTGAAACCAACTTATTTGAAGGTGACCCGCAATTAAATAATTTGTTATTTCAGTTTGTCATAATATCTGTAACTTGAAAACTACTAAGAGATTAAATAAGAATCAATAAAAGATAATCCGGGTTTGGAAGCTGGGGGCCTCGAAACTTGTATAGCCTATAGGCCCAACGTGGCTTAATACAAACTTGTCTTGAACACCAGACCTAACCGCCACTGTTTTGATTGAATGTATTTGACAATGTGCATTTTTATTTTAATGCATGCGACGACACAATCACGTAACTGTGTCACTGCAGGGAAAAGATCGAACAAAATATAAAGAAAAATGCATTAAAGAAATATACAAAAAATGCTGTAGAGAAAAATATAATGTTTTTTTTCCAGTCACTTCTTGCTTCAGATATCATAAGTTGAGGCTCCATTGTAAACAAGTTGAAAGGAACATGATTTTTTTAAAAATTTTAGCAAATGAATTAACTCCTCCAAAATACAATTTCAGTAAAAAAGTTTGCAAAACATTTATTGAATTTGTATATCAAAAAAGAAAAATGAATACAGCTGTATTTATAAGATTCAAACTTAAAATCTGTTAAATGCAACAATATTTATGCTAACTGACATAAAATTCCCAGAAACAAACTCCATGCATTAATATTAATTAATTAAGGTTTTAATTACAGAAGAATAGAGCTGGAACTTACCACCCAGCAGATTTCATTTAAAATGTTTCAAAACTTGAAATGGGTGGGGGGCGGGGAACATGATAAGCATGTTAATGGAAGATGGATTTCACTAGGATAAATATTTAGAACAATATCACGGTATTTCCATACAGTTTGCAATAAGAAAATGTTTTTTGATCATTAAGTTATCTATAGCAAAAAGTATTGTAAAATTAAATTTTGAATTCAATTGATTTGACTGATTAATGCCATTTTTAAAGCTAAATGAAAGACATTATGGGTAAGACATCATCAACTGAGCTATAGCCAGATGAGAGGAACAACATGTAAGTACATATCCAACTTTCTAAACTTCCACAACAGGAGAATATTTTGTTAATTTACTTGGTAGAATTCTGATTCACAGGAAGAGAAAGGAAAGAATTTGAAATAGTAAGGCTTACAGGAAACAAAACAGTAAGGAAATTTTTAATAGTTTATATACAGCATAGATAGTTTTATATATATAAAAAAACCAATAATGTATATCCTTTTCTTTTAACTAATCGTTAAAGAAACTTTCACAAGTTTCATCAGAAAAAAGGCAATTTTCATGTTGTTAAACAGCAGTACAGAACAATGTAATTTCTGAATACCTAATTATTTCCCACAAAATAAGATATACAGACGGCGAGATTTCAAAGAACAAATGGGAAGCAGTACAAACTAAATATTTACCTAGCAGAAAGATATTACAGTTTTGAAATTTTACTATAAAAACAGTTAAATGCAAATAAGTCTTTCAAATAATAGAAAATAATCTGAATTTAAATAGTAATATCAAAAATAAATACACTCAGTAATAGTATGATGAGCATACAGTTTATTTTAATGAACCAAACATGGAATTAAGGAAAAACTAATTCAAAATATATGATTTCAAATTCTTAAAAACTGAAATATGGATATAACAGAAAATAATCTCCATTTAAATAGTCATATCAAAAATAGACAAAATTGCTAAAGAGCACTCAGTTAATAGTACGATAAATATGTATTGTGTTTCCATAGCACAGAAAAATGGAATAAATTCAGACAAAGCTACTCCCAATTAAACAATTTCAAATTCTTAAAAAAAACAAATGAAAAATATTTACTTTATTTAAAGTATTTCATTGTATTGTGTTTAAGGTTTTAGGGGAGAGTCACCGAATTTAAATAAGTACCTAGATTGGACCTGTATCATAACTTCAATTCTATTAAATATTTATGTAATATATCCAAATTCCATTACAACGATGTAAATAGGGTGTATGAAATCATTTTTAGGAGAAAGTGCTATGTGGATACAGTTAGAGAACAGGTGTTTTAGATTTAAATATCATCAATTAATTATTTCAACAAAAACAAAAAGGCCTTAAGCTGTTTTAAATTAAGTAGGAAAAATATGTTATTACATCCTCAGATAGGAAATTTGTTTGCCTACACTTTACAATAATCATTTTATTAAAACAATTTAAAAATAAGGTTAGAAAGATTTTTTGTTGTTGTGGCCAAAATTGGACTGTTTAAATCAATAGGATTATTATCTTAAATTACAAGAATAGCTCAGAAAGCAGTTATCACCACTAGTAGTTCTGATAAATTGGAACTGGAACAAGAAATAAAAAAAGAAAAGAACACTAAAACATCAAATGTTTTATCAAAAGGTAAAAAAACTAATGATGCATATCATTTTTGAGGAAACAAAGGGATAAGAGGTTGTGATACAGTGCAGAATGTCATACTTTGGTTCATGCACAGTGTGTTGGTGTGAATTTGAGAATCAAAAAATATTTTTGCTCTAATCGTGCTTAAAGAATTTGGTAATCCAAATCTGGGGAACCAGTGGTCCAATATAGGTAAATGGTTTCCTTGATTGGACCACTGACATATTTTTTTTAAACCCGGAAAAGACCCCACTCAGCCAGAAAATTATCGGCCAATCTCGCTACTCAGCACACTCAGTAAACTAACTGAAAACTTCATTTTAGATAAATTAAACGAGCATCTTGCCGAAGATAAAATCCTTTGGCCGGAACAATTTGGTTTTAGCAAATCCTTAACTACAACGCATCGACTTCTTAGAGTAATCGAGTATATTACGAGTGGCTTTGAAAAAGGTGAATGCACTGGTGCGGTCTTCCTTGACGTACAGAAAGCCTTTGATAGAGTCTGGATCCAAGGACTAATCCATAAACTTATCAGATACAAAACCCCGTCCCATTTACTGCAGCTTCTAAAATATTACCTCGAAGAGAGAAAATTCGCAGTTAAAATTGGTAACAGCATTTCCGAAGCCAAAATTATGAGAGCAGGTATTCCACAAGGAGGGAAAATCTCTCCGGTCCTCTACTCTCTTTATGTTAACGACATTCCAAAAACACACAAAATATCATTAGGTATGTACGCAGACGATACTGCCATTCTTAACCATAAATATACGGCAGCCGCTTTAAACCAACATCTAGCGAAACTGGATGACTGGTTCCTCAAATGGAAAATTGCCCTTAACGTTAACAAAACAGAAGCGGTGTATTTCGCCAAGGGTAGAAGAAAACACAAACCAATAGTTAAAATTAAAAACCAAACGATCACCTGGTCTCAGCAAGCCAAATATCTTGGCGTAATACTAGACGAAAAATTAACCTGGAAAAATCATATTACAACAATAAAAACTAAATTTCGTGCAGCCTCAAGGAAACTTTTCCCTCTAATAGCACAAGATTCGGAAATGAATAGGAAATATAAATTGCTTGTCTACACTGTGATCTTACGTCCGATAATTACTTACGGAGGCCCCATCTGGAGGGGGGGGGGCAGCAGCCAACTCAGATATCAGAATGCTTGAAATTCTAGAAAATAATATAATCCGTCTAATATGCAATGCTGGATGGTATATGCGAAATGAAGATATAAGAAATGCAATTAAGCTAATTTCTTTAAAGGAATTTATCAAAAAAGTCTCAGCAAAATTCTATCATAATCTTGATAAAATTGATAATGAAGCCATTCAGCAACTTGAAAATTATTCCCCCGATCCGAAAAGCAAAAGACTCCTGAAGATTCTATTATAATTGCAATTATAATTAAAAAAAACTTGGAATAGCTATCCTTGCTACCTGTTTCAGACCCTTGCCCCCCGCCCCGTTCTTCCCAAAAAATTTCTAAATCCTGAAGAGCACTTCCAAACGACATGTAACTTCCCTATCAGAGCAAGTAAAGAAAAATTATCACATCCAGAGATATGAGTTCTCTCAACAGCAGTAGCTACTCTTTACAGGCACCAGTTCTTGCAGTACTCCAGCAATAGCCCCACGGGATCCAGATGGACTTCCACCCACACATCCTTTGCCTCCAACAACAGCAGCAGACTATCCAATTCCCAGAACTGAAAGTATCCAGCATCACCAATGTACCATTACCGGGGATTAGGCCCCAAAAATTACTTGATTACTTACTTATATATTTTTAAGCTAATTTTTTCCTAATTTAAAGTATATTTCATAAAAAGTTAATAATTAAACTGTTCTGAAGATAAATAAACTACAAAAAAATTCTACCACTTGTTTTCCATTAAAATTATTTCTGCACAAAATTCGGCGACTCTCCTCTATTTATTTGCTGTGGAAATGGAACTTAGAGATTGCTTCATCCTTAACACTGAATTCTTCCATTCCTTCTTATTCTTAATTTACAACAGCTAATATACAAAAAAAGGAAAATTTTATTTAATTGTCAATCATCATACTAATATCACGACAGCCATGCATTCATACTCTGATAGTTCAGTGTAAAGATTCTAAAATTGAGAATAAATAATTTTAGTTCTATTTAAAAATAAATACACCATTTAAAAGTATTAAAAAGATGTGCACACAATGCTGTTGAGGGAAAAGGACAATTTGTAAGGTCTGGCACAGCTACACAATCAATATCAAGCATCTTTAATGTGTAGAAATATGTAAAAGGGATTGGAAGTCACAGTCAAAGGACAAATTATGTTTTAAAAAATGAAACAAATAATAAATACATTATTGATATCAAATACACTAAAATATTACAGTAATGAAATTTTTTTCTTTGTAACAGCTTCTTTGAATGGTAATTAATCTTAATGAATTTATAGTGTTGCAAGATGTATGTAGTATTTGCTAATTCAATTTTTATTAAACCTATTACCTTTCCATCTTAAAATGAAAAAAATCTTGTAAACTATAATTAATTCTTAACTTTAATTTATTTAATTACATTACTTAATCGGTAATCTTAAACTAATTCAAACTTTCTGTATTCTACTGAAAATAAATTCTACTTAATAAATTTATTCATTCAGAACAGAAAATGTAACAAATTTATTTGAATTTTATTAAAAATTATTTTCAACCGATAGTCAGAAGAGCTATTTGTTTTAACCACATTCAATTAGGAGTATTTGAAAAAAATTATTTACGCCTTTAATTTGTAATTTTTAACATAAAACATAATGACAGAGCTTTAAGAATCCATTGAACTTCATTTCCAAGGGTGTTTGAGAGCTTTTTTCATGAATAATACTCCGATGCTAGCTCATACAGAACTTGCAAATAATAATCCATAGACTTGATTGCCATTTCATTGATAATCCTTTCAGTACTAAATACGAATACTAAAGTAGCAAGACAGTGAGAAAGGGGGGAAGACAGTTACACGAATGAAGTCTACAGTTTTAAATAATCCAAGTAGTAATATTTACTATAGTCATTTAAATGTGATTAAACATTTACAGACAGCCACATGGATCAAGTCTTCAATTTTAAACAATCTGAGTAATATTATTTACTAGTAATTTAATTATGATTAATAACTTCACTGATTAAACATTTATAGACAGCTACATGAATAAAGTCTACAGTCTTAAATAATCTGAGAAATAATATTTACTAGTCATTTAACTATGATAAATAGTTTTACTGATTAAATATTTACACTTAGTGTGCAATTAAAAACCACAGCTATGTTATAACAATCGTATACCCATATTCATAGAAACTAAAATGAAGAGTTCCAGACAAAATCATTTAAGAATGAATAACATAACATAAGAATTCACAAAATGTCAACAATGGCAAACCATTTTGTAGCAATATCAATTATAAAACCATGATTAACTGAATAACATAAATATATATCCAAAACCAATTTTATGCCAAGAACTTGTTAAAGCAACATGAGTGTATAATAACATGAAATATACAAATTTCTCACATTGCTAAAGTTAGCAGTCATATTAGATTTTTACACAAATTAATTTGCAGTTTCCCTAAACCTTATACATATTACTAGAATAATTAATTTTTAATACACTTAATATTAATGATATAACTGTATACTCACATGGATTTTTGCCTTACTTATCTCAAACGAATATTGCCAACTTAATTGATGGAAAATACAGTCAAACCTCAATTCAGGAATATATTTGTTTAGAAAAAAATATATTGAAAGCATCTTGGATGACAAAATATGTTGCAAGTCACAAACACAGGAGCTATAGAAAATCAGCATCATTAACATATCAGTAAGAAAATGAATTATCATAGATAATGATACTATATTTAGATAACTACCTATTCTTGAAAAGACATACAATTAAGAGAAGTTGGTGCTATAAAAATAATGCCAATTATCATGGAATAAAGATTACAAACAACTGAAAGTGGTGAAATTGCTGCTTATTTGAACAAACAAAACAGATTAGCAGACAACAATGGTTCTGAGTATTTTAAAATATGACAAAAACAAATTGTACTGAATAACATTTTTCTGAGAGAGAAACCCAGAGGGTCTAAAGCAGTGTCTAATAGTATTAAAGGCTAGGATAAAACAAACAGAAAAGAATCCTCCTTCAAACAACAGAATTTAATTTCCTCACTACATTCCATTCATGCAGTCAATGAATTTTCACCTATATATGATCAACCAAGGTGTGAGGTTTATCTTTTTTTAGAAATAGAATTGATGTTTTCTATTGATTTTGCATTGAGGGCAAAAATTATTATTGTTAATGTTTAAATACACAATTGTTTCGAGTACAGAAACAGATTAACTCATGTTAAAAGAAGATGAATATCATATGGTGAACATAGAACATTATGAACTGCCTTCAGCGACAAATTTAGTCTGTGAACTATAGTATGACTGCAGTTTGAATGGTTGGAAAACAAAGATCAAATGATTAATTTACAGTATAACTAAAAAGAAGAAAACCATACCAATCAGTGAAAAAAGTACATAGTCATCAATATACAAAATATCAAGCAATTCACAATAAATAAAACCAATCATTTAGAACCAAGCAAGCAATATTTGAAAAAAAAAGCAATTTCGTTTAGGAACACATTTTCTGAAAGCATCTTAGATACTGAATTATGTTGCAAGTTACAAACACATAAGTTATAATAAAATAAAACGATTAAAATATCAATACAAAGAAAATAAGTAATGACTGATAATGCTTATGATTTTAATACTATATTTAGAGTCTATACTTGAAAAAAGATACAATCAAGAGGGTTGATGTCATAAGAATAGCAATATATTGCAGAAAGAAGATTATAAGTAATTAAAAGTGGTTATACTGCTGTTTATTACAAAAATAAATTAGTTGGCAACAATGTTTCTCAGCATTTTAAAATGTGATTTAAAAAATCACCCTTTATAACTTTTTAGTATAGAAGAAGTTCACAGAGTCCAAAGTATAGTCCTTGGTACCAAGAAAAGATACGGTAAAAAAAAAGAATCTCCTTTCAATCAATAGCATTTTATTTCTTCCCCACTTTCCGTTTGCACCATCAACTCTTCTCCATACAACAATAACAAATAGAATTTTTGCCTACATTTTATTAACCAAGTGTTGGATCTATCTTTTTCTGCCATAGATTTAATGATTTCCAATGATTATCTGTCAAGTACAAAAAAGTAGAGTTGTGACTGTTTAAATACACAAGTGGGGTCTGTAAACTAGAAACATATTAACCCATTTTACAATAATTCCTATGGCAAACATAATTTCTGTTTCCAAATTTTGAATTAAAGAGTTATGGGATTTGAAGCAACAAAGTCTGTTATCCCCTGTTTTGTCTGTGACTAACTGTATTTGTATAGTTGCAAAACAAGAATAGTAGATACTATTTATAATGGAACTAAAATTTTAAAAACTTATAATAATCAAAGTGTGAAAAAAATGCACATGCAAAACACTAAGCGATTTATCATAGAAAAAATAGCCTATAACTTAAAATGCAAAGAATTATACTACTTGAAACTAAGCAATATACGAAAAAAAACACAAAAGCCTTTAAACCAATAAACTCCATAAAAATTCACTCGCGTCTTTAAATCCCACCGCCAATTGTCACCATCGTTCACAAACGTTAACGCTAGAGAATGTCGCCTTGTGTCTAATGAAAGCGGATAAACCGCTTTCATTAGACATAAGGCGTACAACTTTTAGTGAAGAAGACAGTGCATTTAAAAGGCGTGGACTTAAGGGAAGTACCGCTCATTGGTTAAATGTACAGTTAAAAACTGTAACCTTCTGTGCTTCAGACTTAACATGAATTTATTTTTCCTACTAGAAAATGTTTGCTACTGCTTGGAGGCCGTCCAGAAATGATGTCACGCTCGAAGGGGAGGGGGGGGGCGGGTAGTTCTCACCCCTGTCCCCCCCGGCGGGGCGTAACAAGAAGTGTGGCATCACACATTTGGTTAAAATAAAAACATTTAAAATCAGCATATTAAATTTTGAAGTTATTTTGAAATTACCAGAATTTGAGGGTATTTTTTTAATCGGGGCTAAAACAACTTTCATGTGATTTTTTTCACTTATATTCCTTTCTTTTCGAAAACGGCATTCAGGTTAGGTTCTGATAATAATGTAGCAGCAGAAATTCTTCACCATTAGAAGAAAACCTTCCCTTGCCCACAAATGTTATTAAAACTCATAATTAAAGTTTAAAAATAAAATTTGAAGTACGATCTATAAAGTAGTGCTTTGTTTCTGAACTTCAACTATATGTTTATGTAATATAGCGTGACATGTGACAAGGGGGGGGGAGGGGTATGGTGAAGTGTGACACCTTGTGACAAAGGGGGGAGGGGGTCAAAAATATTGAAAAAAAGTGTGACATCATTTATGGACAGCCCCTTGCTAAAAAAACTACTACTTACTTCCACTACTTATCAAATAAATAATATAAAATAGAATGAATAAATTCTATTTTCCCTAGTGGAAAATGAATTTATCCCTTCCGAAAAATGAATTTATTTTGTTGAAAATTTAAAAGATTTGGCTCATAAGTGCTATTATATTTTACAAATGAAAAAGCAATATATTATCATTCCTCTTTGTAGGATGTTTACAGTAGACAGTATTATGCATTTGAAATTTCCTTAAGATTTCTGAGAGAAACATATTGTTTAAATCCTTTCTTCTACAAAATAAACTTTTAGGCTCTTTCAGAAATAAATCAAATGTATATCATAGATAATTTTTAATTACAAGAACATGTTTACAAGAATCAACATACATATTTCATGAACTGTTTGAATAATTACATATGTTGTTATGTTTCTCTGAAGTGAGTGATAATTTGACAAAACGTATAGGTCATTTCTGAGTATCATTAAGAAGCAAAAGATACGTGCATTTTTTGAGCGAAGTGAAATTCGCCTTCTACTGAAATAAAGCTGCCCATACATACTCAACATAAATGTATTCATCATCAATGGAAAAATATTTATAAAAGTTTAGTAATTTTAATAGATAGAAAATAAAAATACTATTAAAAACATGCCAATGGCGTTGTAACCAGGAAGGGTATAGATGCTCCAGGTCCCAGTCTTACGGGGCGCCATAGAGACAAAATGTTAGTGTTTTGAAATCATAGTTTAAAGCTAAATGTGACGAGGGGTCTAAAAAATAATATCAAAAATTATATAATGTGCTGGACCTCATTTCCCTCGCCATGCTACTGAAATAAGTATATATTTCTTATATATTTCTTCACGTTTCACATCAATATTCATCCTAGGATGGTGATTATTATCACACTTTCATATCAGTAGTTTCGGAATTATATTGGTGTATAACATTAAATTGATCAAATAGCATTTATGTATAATTAGTGCGACTGAAATTGCTCACATAAATGTGAAAAGGTTTTAAAAAGCAAAACTTTCACGTAAAATATACAATGGAATTTTTGTACAAAATCTTAGGTGCAATTTACTTTCTGTCCAGAATCTTGGACATGCCTAGCTCTATGTGAAACTATTGGACAACACTATATGAGAAAAATCAAGTTAAAATTATGAAGGAAAATAATATTATTGTAATAAGCAAAACGAGAAATTTATATGAAATATATTTACTAAAGTAAAAGAAGGAGCCTGCAACGTTATGTGCAATGGATATAAACTTTGGCGCAAAATGTTTGGATATTTTGGAAAAGAAAATCTCAGGAAGTTTTAATTAAACAAAAGAGATATCATGAATCTCGAGAAACTGTGAATCCGATACTCGTGAAATTTAAAAAATACCAATATCAGCAGTGGCGAATCCAGGATTTGGGTCGGGGGGGGGGGGGGGGAGTGACAATTTGGGTGAGGGGGCTGAGGATTTGGAAGAGGGGGGTGTAAGAATGTCAAACCTCATGGTTTATGTAAGACAAAACACTTTAACTTTACAGAATTTACTCACCTCACAATAAGAATCATGAAGAACACTAGACCACTTTCTATAATTTAATAAAAAACACAATGAAATAACTAGCCAAAAAGTGTTTTTGACCGCGTCAACACTACTATTACGAGTGGAATGACTAGAAAAGTGGGAAAAGTTTCGACCCTGTCAACTCAGGAAGCAATGTTGTCCCTTTTTTAAAAGGGAGATTAAGAACAAATAGCTGTAAGAATTTTAAATAAAATCAAGAATTCCTGTTTAGCCCTGGGGGAAGCTGCAGCTCCATAGTACCCCCTCCCCTGGATTCGCCACTGGTCAGTAAACATTTTAATCAATTAATCTTACCTCTAATTTGGTTGCAAGATATCGTTTTTAAATACTTTTATTTAACTTGACTTGTTTCATGCCTGTAAAAATAGAATTTTATAGTCGATATTGACTCACTTCCCCTTGTGCTATAGTTTTTGTGCAATAATGTGTTCTCGATGACAATACACTATTTTAATATTTCAGAAATTAATTACCACTTAATAGATTAGTTTAATTAAATTTTTGAATCCATACGAGTGGCGCCACATGGCAGTGAATTTCAGAAAAATTGATTTCAAAAGTTCATACTACTTATAAAAATGAATTATAAATTAAAGATTAAAAAGTAGAAAATAATTGACTTAAAAATTTTCACCTATTAACACACTAATAAAAGTGTGTTTTAAAAAACTGTTTTAATGATTTTTTTTTTGTCTCTGAGAATTCAGTAGCTTTAGAGTTTCGTTCAGGTAAGGTATTAAAATCCTACAGTGTCAAATTATGTAGGGGAAGTCAGGACAAGATGGCGAGCCGGGCAAGATGACGAATGGCTAATTTTAAGTTCATACTATTAAGTAGCGCCACTCTACTCATACTACCATCCCTACACTGCATCGCATAATGAAGCCACTGGCGCCATTTCGCTGTTTATTATGATGTTCGTGTTTTATGTCTGACGTGTTGAAATTTTCAAAATCCTCAACGTAAGATATAGTAGACTAACACCTAAGATATTTGTTTATTCTTTGCTATGCATGACTACCTCAGACGATGCGCTTTTCAAAATCACTATTTGTATTTATCTAATTCTTGTTAATCCCACCAAAAAAACCAAAGACTTTTAACATTGTCGATGAGAGCAAGTTGACGACCTCGTCACCTTGTCCCAAGCGCTTTTTACTGTTTTTTTTTAAATATATGAATTTTAAATTATTTTGTATAGTTTTTTTGAGCTACGTGATCCACTATCTGTTCCATCACATGTTGCAAGATGCAAGACCTACAGAAAATATTTTAATAAGCTTACCTATAAAAGAGATGTCGGTTCAGAAAGACACACAGAAGGTGGAAGAAGAACGTTTAAAGCAGCGAAGACAAGAGGTTAGGGTGCATAAAACAAGTTATTATAAAGAAACTGAAGTTTGATTCCTTTAAAAAGCCCAAACTTCTGACACTCATGACGTCAGTTCAAACTTTCAAAGAAAATATAAAACAGTGTCCTGCGTGTTATAAGATACATGTTGACCCTCCATCAGAAGATTAAACAGAGTGTTGCAAATGCCGTACATGGTGACCCAAGGGTTACTCAGACTTTGAATGAGGAAAATTGGTGTCTAATTTTTGCAAATGAAAAATACTGTTTTTTTTTTCTATGAGCTCAAATTTTAACTAAAATGCCCCTTTCATTACATACTAATCAAGGAAAAAAATACTTAAAAACGTTTAATTAATTAGTGTTCGGCCCTAAATTTTCTAAAAATAAAAAATGCATTGATTTTTTGTCATAATTTTCATCTTGCCCCCTGGCGAAAGTCATTTTGCTATGGGGAAAGTTGGCAATTTTGCTTTGCTTTTTTTAAATGGCAAAATAACTTTGATAATAAGAAAATAAAAATTTCTCAATTTAAGTATAACACACCAAAACGTCAAACTAATAACATATGCAAAGAAAAAAAATTACCTCAAAAACTGAATTTATTAAAAATGGTTAAATATTAACATCGACATCTTGCTCTGACTTCCCCAATATAGTTTTGGAATTTTCTAACGTTTCTCAAAACGATACTGCTATTGAATAGTATTGTTTTCATAATTTTAACAAAAAGCAGTTGAAGCAGAATTCAAGCTTTTTGGTTTTAAATAACTTTTAACATATAATATTAATTATTGAAATTAATTTTAACAATTGTGATGAGAATATTTGACAAATTACTGCAGAAAATTTGGATAGCCTGGGGTTCTATTTCGGCTCACTTCTTACTCCACCCATGACATTAAAAATACTATACCAAAACTCTTTCTTATTCATACAATTATTCATTTATGTCTTAGAACAGGCCAGTGTTTTATAAATGTTTGTTAAGTACTGTATGCATTTTTCACAAATCTATTACAGAAAAGAAGTAAAAAATAAAATAAAATAAAAATATTGCACACATTTTAAGATAAATTTTATAATGTCTAATTTAGTTGGAGGAAACATAAAATAATGCACACTGTTCAGTATGAAAACGAAATTATTAACATAAACACAAAACATTGACATAAGACTTAAGTTTAATTCTTACAAACATTTTTAAATTAATTTTACTGTTCATTGATAAACGATTGCATTAATGTGAAAAGGTAGGCCTAAGATGAAAGCGTCAAAACTGACAGTTTTATCTCTAAAAAAAAGTTCCAACGTCTTGGTAAAGTACATTATTCCTCATTTTATTCCGAAGTGTTATTTTTAATTAGGCCGGATAGTCGCGAGTCTACTATACTTTATAGTTCACCAAATAATATTCCATTATCGTTAAGTTTCGTACAGTTCACCATCATTCCAGTGTATTTCGAAAGAAAACGTTTCAAGAGTTCTTAATGCAATCATTAATATTGTGAGTACGTATATTTCAAGACTGAATAGAAATTTAGTTTAATAAATATACGGGCACAATTCACAGAAAGAGCAGGTGATATCTTGATACAAAAATATTAAGAAAAATATTTAAAAAACCCAAATAAATAAATAAACTTTTCATAAGTGTGAAAGGAAATTACGAGATAGATCAGAAGTAAAACTACTTATCACTTTTTTTTACTTCTTTCCACTTTCAGGAAATTCACATTTAATGAAATTATTCCAGTTTCTTAAATTTGTAAAATTAGTATTTTTATTAACAAATTATCAAAAAAAGACAGCGTTTTCTAGCAGAAATTAGACAGAAGAAGGAAGTCGAATAACTCTTGGTCGTTTTTGCGCCGTAAGAGAAAGAATTAGAGCACTCGAATTTATTCAAGCCTCTTAAAAATCGAGACAAAGCAGTTTTTTGCCATTGGAAGAGTCTATGCAGTTATTATCTAGAAGTTATTATCAGAAGAATTCTAAGCTAAAGTATCCTGTGCTTAAATGAAAATGGCATGAATTTGCAGAATAACATTTAAATTAAATGTCATGATTTGTAATTTTCGGTGCCACTATCTGGATACATTACGATTTTTAAGGCTAAACTTAAATTTAGGTTATTAAAATTTGTGAAAAAGGAAACTGCGTAATTTATTTATAACAGACAAATCATATATGAAAACAGCTGAAGATATCCTTATTACAAGACAATTTTTAATGTAATTTTGATATAGTGGAAAGTAGGGTAAGATGGAGGCCTTAGGCTTTGGGAATTTTTCCTGACCTCAATATTTGTTGCAGGAGGAATATTGTTTCGGCAAAATCTTCTTGGAACTCTTTACTTTAAAATGATATATTTTTAAAAAATTTTTATTTTCAAATTTGCGACCCTAAAATTTCATTTTAGAAGAAAAAATAATTTTCGTCATCATCGGTTAAGATGACGAACTGAGATAACAATTTAATTCAACATCATATGATATCCAAAAACTATTTAAAACTGTTGAGATCACATCTTGATCATAACAAATTGCACATAACAGAAAACAAACGTAATCGTACTAAAGTAACAGCATAAAACAAACGAAATTATTATCAATCGAAATTTGAGATTCAAACCTGAAGAAATGAAATCAATTACAAAAATAGCATCGCCATGGGCTTGGATTTTGTCCCAGCCAGTACAGGTGGAATGGGTCCAGAGTTCGCACATAAAACATTGGAATTCCGTTTTTCTTTGCTCACAGCAAATGATGCATTCTTCATTATCGAGGTCCTCTGGGCCCAGATTGTTATTAGCGTCAACGTAAGCAAATTCAAATGAATAAATTGAGTCTTCAGATTCAGATCATTAGAAGTCGAGGTGTCGCTTAGCTACTTTCTTCTTTTTTATAGAATTTTTAGCAGGTTTGTTGCATTTATTCTTATTAACTTCAGCCTTCTTCAACTGTCACAGTTTTCGTTTATCTTCTTTTTCCACTTCCTCCTTTTTTAATGAGATGCTCATTTTTCACTGGAGTGCCAGTAAGGTACATGAAGGGCAAGTGACAGTTAGGTAGCACGACGAGCTCATGAATTAGCGTGGAGGGGTTCGTCATCTTACCCTCTACCCAATTTGTTATTTTACCCGACTTCATCTTTTTATTTCAAAAAACATTGAAGCATATCAGCTCATCAGAAAAAATTTAAATAATACATCATTGAAATCAAAAATATTTACTCTGTGTACGCTATTCTTTACCAAGCAGCAACCAAAGGTTGCGTAGGAACAACTCAAAAACACAATACCGCATACTGTGAATCACATTAATAACGGGGTGGAATCTTTTGGTGTGACACGGGTAGCTGGATGCTATTGGTCTCTGATGATGCAGAATCGGGGCATTCATCTAGGGTAGTTATCAAGAAAAATCCAATTGTCATCTTATACTCTTCGTCGTCTTACTCGACTTCGCCCTATATATTACATTTCAAGCGTGGAATCCGTTATTTGATAGAATAACTAGGTATTTCATGAATTACCTAGTTGAATACATAGTTATTCTATGAAATAGCTGAATTATACGCTTTAACCGTTACATATATATTAATAACTACTATTTACCAAGACACATTTATAACATCGGAAGCGTTCTCCTTTCAACTTTTTCGTTTCACACAATACGACAAGTTCTGCATTTACCTTCGTAGTATAGTGAAGTAGGGTTGGGTGATACCGCATCAACTTGATACTCTGTATCAAGTACGCAGAAGTATCAGATACGCCTAAATGATACAGACCAAAAGTATCAGGAACTCAGTATCAGTTCCCGGACTCGAATGATAACGATAAGTAATCGCTTCCGTCGCGTTCCTTTTCGGTCGACTGATACGAAGTATCATATAATACATTTTGTATCATATGATACTTGTATCATGTTGATATCAGATTGATACAAGCAATCGCTTCCGTCGCGTTCCTTTTCGGTCGGCTGACACGAAGTATCTTATGATACATTTTGTATCATATGATACTTGTATCATGTTGATACAGTTCCGGGTTGGGATTGCTTCAAACTTCGCGTTTTCGGTAGAGGAGTGATGATGAAGTGCATGTGGCTTTAGTTTTGAAGTCGGGGTTGGTTTTGACGGATGGGGGGGGAGAGGGAAATAAATAGTTAAGTGTATTGGAAAGGCAGGATTTCCGAGCTGGGAGTGGTATGTGTGGGATTGATATGTAATGCATTCATTTTGTGCAAAAGATACGATAGGATTTCAGCATCATACACCCGTGTAGGAACATCTCGGTCGAGTATGATCCCCGAAGTAGGTAGGTACTTCCTTATTAAAGAACGATTAAAATAGTGGCGAGAAGAGAGGTACAATTTTCTGTATTAAAAAAAACTAGTCAGAAAACATTTTTGCATGATTGTGACATCCGTTCCATGAGAACTCATTTTTTCGATAGTGGTATTGATCTTAAATGACAAAAAACCAAGATTATCTTCTGACAAAGTAAAAAAAAAAATAGTCTTTAAAAACTATAATTAACTTATTTTTATCTCTTTCTTTAACTCTTTTGTTGCTGTACCTTGTATGTTCTCAATGTTATACTTTTGTTAATATACCTACTTCCCTCTTTTCTTAATTAAAGAGAAATTTCACGTTTTTTCGTTTTTGGTTGTTCATATTAAACTCTATATATTAATAGACGTTTAGCTTTAAAAACTATTATCTCCATCTCTTCCAAAATTGCTCGTTATTTTTAGCTTTAGTTGTTAATTTTAATTTTGTACATTATTTCTTAAAGCATTTTTAAAAAGTAAAGACTTTTCTAAAACTTAAAAGACTGATAGCAACAGTTCATTTCTATTTTGTTTTTAAGTATTTCACCGTATATTTATATTTTAAAATATAAATATTTTCTGTTTAATTATATTTTTTAAATCGGTATATTCTGAAAATTTTATTCATGTTCAGAATTTAATTTTTATGTTCAATTTATTTTACTAATAATAATTCTGTTGATTGAGTTACTTATTTGTTTTGAATAAAGAAATGTTTAAATCAAAATATATTTATTTAATCATAGAAAATTCCATCAATCTTATATACTTAATAAACATTGCAAGAAAAGGTAAAAATATGCGTTAAAAATAATTTTATTCCAAGTAATGATAAGAAATAATATATATAGGTAGTTAAAAAAAACACACACATAACACATGCTAGCATTGCCAAGGCAGAAATCTCCTATCGCTACCCGATTGCCTACCCAGTTCCGTACCGATAGGAAGGGATCGGTTATCGGCTGTATCAGATACAAAAGTATCAAGTAAAAGTATCACGTACAAGTGCGTATCAGTATCAACTTGTATCTGATACAGCAAATCCTGGTATCAACCCAACTCTATAGTGAAGAGAATCGAGTATGCATTTCGATCTATTCCCTTTTATAGACTCAGTCTAAAATTTGATATATATGCACAATTTTTGTGTTAATACAATACCAATTTCATAATCTTCTTCATACCCAATTTCATTAATCTAGCTTGTGTTTTTGAATTGTAACTTTCACTCACACACAGATAGCCTACCCTTTTACGGATTTAGTCGAAAATTAGACATACATCTACAGTTTTTCTGTAAAGATTATGTAAGGTGTGCCCAAATGAAAAGGAGACTACAGTTATATGTAAAGAAATTTTAATAACAATATTCTAATTACAGTTCATGTGGAATAGTACAATTATAAATAATCGCCATTGACAATGATACACTGATCCCAGCCCGTAGGAAGGGAGTGGATGGCTTTAGTGCAGAAACTGCTGGGTCAGGCAAACACCCATTCTCGCCGTCTTCTGATTCTCTGACAGATGTTTGGGCACCCACTGTGCACAAACTTTGCCTTAACCAAGCCTTTGATGGCTTATGTGATGCACAGTAGGGTGGATCGAAAAGTATAGGAATTTTTTTTTTTTGAAATTATTTTTGGCATGGGGCGGGAAAGTTGTGTCTTAAATATATATAATTTTTTTTATTGAAATTCATTTATATCTTCCGGTACCCCAAGCGCCTCAAAAATAGTTAAAAATTGAATTTTTTATGAAAATTTACAATTTTTTTTGTTTTGTTTTGAAATTAATTTTGGCGCGGGATGGGAAAGTTGTGTCTTAGGTATATTAGTTTACATTTATTTTTTATTGAAATCCATTCACGTCTTCCAGTGCCCCAAGTGACCTCAAAATAGTTAAAAATGACATTTTTTTTTGGAAATTCATAAAAAAATATTTTCAAAATTTCCTTTAGCGCCGGGTAAGAAAGTTTTGTTTTGGGTATATTAATTTATGTTTTTTTATTATTATTAAAATTCATTCATATCTTCTGGTAGTCAAGCGCCCCCCAAAAGGTTAAAAATTGACATTTTTACAACTATCTATTAAAAATTTTAAATTGATGAAAAATATTTGAAAAATTGCCATATTATTCAAGTATTAAAGATAAACTTATAAATAATTATAATTTTATAATAATACATGAAGTATAAATTTAATAGTTAAAGCAATAAATCACAAAACTTGTAAAAAGTGAACTAACATAATAGATTTTTTAAATTTTATTAGTTTGAAGATTTACATATTTCTAAAGGTTGTAATCCTTTTTGGTATTATAATGCTTGATAAGACTTCTTGATTGTATCCTATCAATACGAAGCCGTGTCTCTTCTCCATATATACTTTCCGACGCTTCAGACACTAAGCGAAAACATCTTTCTACAGCTTGCGTATGGTATGGATATTTTGACCATTCCTCCGTTTTTCTAACTTTTACCATGGCCTCAATTTCTTTAAACGGCACATTCATCAAAAGAGGTGATTCAGAAGATCCAACTGGTTGGCAGTTAATAAGTGCAAAATAATCCTTTGCTTTAAAGACTATTTTTGGTACTTGAAAAATTCCTATTCTGATGATCCTCTGTTTTCATTTGTAGCACAAATTAGTTTTCGTAGCGCTAAAGACCTTATATTCTCTCTCTCTCTCTGTTATCTGTGAGGAGCCAAATGGTTCTAAACACGGGGATGCAGGGGGTGTAATGTAATGTAATCTGTTATCTGTGAGCATTGACAATAGCAAATTTTCAGGATGACAAAAGAAGCTATTCCGTTGAATAAAAGTGTCAACTATATTTTTTAAATTGGGTTCCAAATATCTAGAAAATGAGATAAGTCTCCTAATATGTCGCGCTCCTTCTGTTATGGAGAGCTTTGTCTTGACATGGAACCATACAGTTTGCATATATCTTAATAATATATGTTGCAAAAATAATAAGATTGTCAGATGTTTTTTCTGTGGCCACATACAACCTTAAAATTCTACCTGCAATTGTTAGCCACCTTGAATGAGCAACTGAACTAGGATTTCTTAATGCCAGGTCAGAATAACATTACCACGTGATATCGCTAGGCAAATATCTTATAGATATTGGTGATCATTGCTGAGAACCATTCTATCTATATTATCTGGCATATTCTCCAAACTTATTGAAGAAAAAGGAGCTACAAGTAGCTCTTCGCAGGTTTTGATTGCTTTACCAATTGGTCAACAAAATTCTTTAGGACCAGTTGTTGCACTATCCAAAGAATTTAGTAGATGACGGAGAGGTAACTCACCTGTTTGAAGCAATCAAATGCACCACTGTAAAAGTCTATTGAGGTCAGTTCCATAAAGCTAATAATACCTCCCTTGTGCCCAGTATTAACATTTGTTCCATCGCATCCAATTACTGTTAGCCCATTTAATTGCATATTATTTGATACAAAAAATTGAGCATTTCTTCTTTTATGGCTTTAGCTCCTCCTGTTGCAGCAGTAACATGTCCGATATATAAAGAGTTAGGTTCGTTTACAAGAGTATAATGCTCCTCCTTCGTGGTCTTTGGGTAGTACTTTGTGTACTTATTAATTAGCTTTTTGATGTTGTCTTTTCTACCATTGAAATATAATCCGGTTAAAAGAGACCAAGACACTGTTAACTTAGTAGTCTCTGCAACTGCATTTCGAAGCTTTTTACGCTGTCTACGAATTTTATTGCTATCTACCACATGCGAAGTCTCTCCTTCGTGTACAATTCCAATGTATTGTAAAACAGCACTGGCAGTTGAAGCAGCTGCTCTATCTGAAATTCCGTATCGATCACATTCCCTTGCTAAGGTAGGGAAATCTAAACGATTTTGTGATTGATATTCCAAGGCATTTGTATCTGTATAAGAGGACGAAGACATAGTGTTGAGATCAAGTAGCTCCATTGATTGAGCATGAGCAGCATCAGCATCAGTTTTAACCATTTCACGTTTTATTCTTTTGTCTTCCATCTGTTTTCTTTTTCCCTTTTCTCTTTTTTTCAGTCTCAATTACGTCCACTCCTCCAATAACCATTTTCCTTTCTAATCTTTGATCTTTTATAAACAATCGCTCACGAAGTGGAATTTTCATGTCTTTTTGGCATTTACGTTTATCGAAATTTGTACACTCACAAAATGTGATATCGAACAAACACGATATTTTTTCATTACGATAAGTTTCCATTTTTTTTGGTATTTTTATCATTCCTTCGCCCTCTCCTATACGTTTTTCCCTGTAAAATCGTTTCTTTAACGCATTTTTAATTTTTAATTCGAAATTTGCATAAAAATAGTTTTTTGCAAATATTTAAGTGTCTTGGGGCACCGGAAGATATTAAACAAAGTTGAAAAAATTTGCATGTATGCTGGTACACTTAAAAGACAACTTTTGCACACTATGCCGATTATTTTATCCACACCTTGAATTTTCGATCCACACTAATGCACAGTTCCTTTGCTTATGGACAGTTCAACAGCAATTTCACTTGTGGTGATACGACAATTCTGACGTATGAGCTCATCCACAGCCTAAACCGTGGCACTGTTGGTCACAAAGTGCACCGTTGTTGATGTTTACGCTTCCCGTCTCATAACGCTGACACCACCGGAATATGGTGCACCGTGCGAGACACTGCTCTCCGTACACCTCTTTCAAACTGCGATAAATGCTGAAGCATGCTCCCCTTCTGCACGAAGAAATTGGATAACTGCTCTTTGTGCTGATCTGGAGTAATCCATCTTGCAACGAACTGCGGAAACAACTCTCTAGAAATGAGGATACTGATGCGAAGCCGTTAACTACGCAGGTGCAACTGAGAATACAACCACGCCATCTTTCGGCTAGCACATTAACTCACTGGGATTTGATACAACGCTGATACAGCTAAGGTTTCCTTTTAATTTGGGCACACCTTATACTCCTAAATTCACTTATCTAGTTTATGCGATTTTGAGTATCGTGTTTACATACGCACAAATAGACAGACCGACAGACAGTCCACCAGTTGGCGTATTTGTCCAAAATTTGATCTATAATTCTGGTAATAAAACCATATGACAACTTTCATCTATCTAGCTCGTTGATCTGTTAGGAATCATATCTATATGCTCACGGGTGGACTTACAGACCGACTGTCTCGTATAGGGTTTCGTCCAAAACTTGATATAAATCTACAATATTAGCGTGAAGACCACATACCAAATTTCATGCGTCTAGCTCGTTGAGCTTTTGAGTTATCGAGTTCACAGACAGAGAGATACAATTCTAAAAAATGGTTCTTTTTTCGAATTCAGGGAGATTTAAAACGCGGAGATTCATAATAATCTCAAGATCGAATTGTTTGACGATTACAATACTTTCTCTATGTATACTTCGCATACGAGAAAATAAAAGAGATTAAATGTAAACATTTCACTACATATAAAAGAATGTTTAATTAATGTTATTATTATCTATGAAAAAGGCATAGAGGCAGATTATGCAGCTAATCTCTCATCTACATCTATACTTATGCGGCTATCACACAGTTTCAGGGCAGCAAATAAATATTACCAGTATGACAATACAAATTTCTTATAAGAATTGCTAGATCACCTAGCTCTGTCCCTACATTCATTAGACATCTTGATTTTAGAATTTACTTTTGAATTTTCCAATAATTGGAGAACTAAATTATAAACAAAATAAATGAGGCGGATTGAAAGCTATATGATTTTCCTCTATAATTTACACATTCCCACTTAAGAAGAGAAATACTGACTTGTGTAAATTCTGTCTAAATTTTTAATTAGTGTAGTGTGAAATGAATGGTGCTCTAGACTGTATGTAAACATTAATACAATCATTATGCTTTATATACACCAGGGGCGGATTAACCATGTTGGGGGCTTAAAGTACTGAATCTTTTGGGCTCTCTGAAAGTATATTTCAAATTGCTAGTTATTAGGTGTTAAAATAATATAATTTTGCAGATTTTTAATGATGATAACAGTATTTTTATTAATAATAATTAATTAATTTATAATTGCTACACTATGTTACTTTATAATTAATATATTTAATCTATTAATTACATCTGAATTAATCATACTTAAAATCTCTTGAGTTGGCAAAATCATATCATAACTTAAGTATTATCGAAATAGCCTCAGAATCCATTGAATAAAAGAAAATGCAAATGCTTTTTCAAAGCAATTTTGTTTTCGGTATTGCTGATGAATACAGTACTTCTAATAATATTGATGAGGCATAGGGCTAATAAAGCTAATAAACGCTAAATACTGAATCATTATAAAGTGAAAATGAAAAATGAGATATATAATATTAAGTATTCAAATCAACGTTATAACCTAGGCTTGTTTTCATTATTTAAAAATATTTCTTCTTTTTACTGTTGAGGAATTAGTTTGTTATAAACTGTTTTGTCTCTTCATTTTATAATGTTTTAAAATTTCTTGGGGTGTGAATTCATGTATAAGAAAAATGTTCCGAACAATTTTTCCTCAACATACTTTTAAACTAAAGATTAATACCAAATTGAACTCATTCTGGAATTATTATTTTTGATTATTTCACAATATAGAAAAAATGTAGAGCCAGATTACCTTTTAACTATCATTCACGACAAAAGCTAAAAATGCCTTTCTCCTGCACTAAAAATATCGCTGAACTTAAGAAGATCAGATTGAATAGAATATGAAATTCATTTTAATAAAAAAGGCGAAACATGAAATATAAACACATAAATTCAACAAAAATTGAATTTTAATTTTTATTCACTCATTAAAACAACAGCTGTTGTTTAATAATAATTACAACAGCTATGTTTTAATAATTGATGGAAATTATACATTAATTCTAAGCAGTAAATTACTGTTTATGAAATACTTCGTGCTTTTTAAACGTCATATAAAATGACAGTTTAAAATCATACAAAATTCCTGCACATTGCTTCGAAAGAAGACTATTATTAAGTTCGTTATTTGTTCCACGTATAGCAGCGGCATATTATTTAACAAACTATTGTAGAAGCTCAAGACATTGAAAAGTATTTAACTCTTTACAAGACAGAAAATTATCTTTTTAAAATTTAATTTAAAAAATGAAAACACAGAGAATTGAAAAGTATAGAAATTCAATTTAAGAGCAAATTTTCAAGATAATGATGTTTCAAAATATAGTGTCATAAAATACAATCAGCTGTTTATAATATAACCATTTAAACAGATTATTGATTTCTTGTTACTTTTGGTTAAAAATTGTGTCGAAGAGACAACGTTTCAAATGTGCTGTAATAACAAAAATTACACTTCTTGGACTCCATTTTTATTGATGTGGGATATGGAAAGAATTCAATAATTGGGAATCACAATCTTTTCAAATTTAACAAATAGGATTGGAACACTAAAACCTTTACTCTTTTGTGGAATATGAATTAAAAGAAACTATTTTTTTTGACATTTCAGAAACATTATTTTCAAATTAAATAAACACAGCTAGATTAGAATGCTGCATTCTATTTAATGAAGCTATGAATGCATCTCTAGAATTTCAAAAGATTTCGAACTTTTATGAAAGTTACACAAATTTGTTTCCTGTTTGGAGTTCAATGAACTCATGAAATTGGCATATTGTTCGATGAAATGCTTGCTATAAAATATTATTCAACATTAGAATATTTTAAATAAAACTTACCTTATTGTTTATAGAAACTTTTCAAAATGAGCATGTTTGTTAGACAGAATTTCGACTATTCCAACGGATGAGAATTCGCTTTCACACAATCATGTAAAGAGCCGTAGTGGATCTCCTCCCCCCCGACATGAACCAAAAATTTCCTCGCCATACTGCGAGGAAAATGGAGGAGTAAGAGTAAAGTAAGGAACTTACTTCACGAGCCTTGCAGAGCAACCAATAGAGCTTAATTTAGCAATATTTACCACTTGTCAAATGTATTTAGTAAGCAGTAAACTTTCCCACGGTAGCACAAACCAAAATCATTAAGAAATTCTATCCTTTAACGAGATTTTCCGTGTTCGGGGATACCTTGATGCCCAGATTAAGATAAAAGATGGTAGGGGACCACGGTGATTAGTGTTCTCAAATGACTCTTAATAGGCGTTTAACACTAGATTTACGGCGATTTCATGTATGCATATAAAAATAACGATTAAATCCATCAAATTGACGTGTCCAGTATGTCTAGTGTTAACAAAAGTGTGAAGAGGAAATTAATAGATATCGGGAGTTGCTGGTCTCCCGTTTCCACCACGACAATTATTCAAAATAGCTAATTGACAACTGGCTCTCTGGAAATAGAAAAAAAAATTCTAACTCAACTGATTTGTTAGTACTGATCTATTAAATTTGATAATCTTTCGAAATGAAAACTCACCATTCAGTCTAATCAATGAAATGACAGCTTCAAGAGACGAATGAACGTCTTCCTTAGACCAGAAAGTTCTGATGAGCTGGTGCTTATCCATATGGAATTGATTAAACGGTAGTCTATCGGAACTTAGCTTCTACGTTTAGTTAGAAAATAATCTTGGGAGTTTTTAGAATATTTTAAGCTATCACGATATTAAAAAAAATTGCACTTCGGGGCTCCTTTGGGCTCGGGGCGTTAGGCACGCGCCTAGCCTTTAATCCACCCCTGATATACATGCATTAAAGTATTTATTTACATACATATGCATTAGTTAGTGCAAATACAGGGTGTTGGGAAACTCCGGCGACACGCTCAGGGACTTGTTAATAGACATAGAGAGGGTACAAAATGTAATTGAGCAGGGTGTGGTAAACGACGTTTAGCTGGTGAAAATTGAAAAAATACGTATTCAATACTTCTGCCCCCCCCCAAAAGAAAAGGAAATAGAAACAGGGCAGCAATTTCTTCACTGATCATTAAGGAACAATTTATATAAGTATTCAAAGTGATTTTCGTTAAAGTCTGGTGTGAACGACGTGCCATCAAAACTTGAGCTTTTATTGAGATCCCCGATAGTTGTTGATTTGGACCAAAACTGCTGTATATGTCTTTATAAATTGCTCCTTAATGATTTGTAAGCAATTTTGAATTTTTTTCTAAATTTGTATTTTTAGGATATGTATTACATACACATTTTTAAAATAAATTCTCGATATGTTCATAGACTAAACGTCGTTTTCGACATCAAGTTATATTACAGTTTTTGATTTTTTTGATGTCTACTAATAAACCTCTAAGTTTGTCGCCGAAGATCTGGACACACTGTATATAACAACTGTAGTTTACTCCAATTTTTCAAGATATAGAACTGATTATAATAGTTTTCCGTTTTGGTCGGCGGTTAACTACATGTCAATTGAATTATTTTAATACCAGCTAAAAAGATACTGGAGGATGCAGAGACCATTTCTTAAATTTTCTTCTTGGAAATGCTGACCCTGCTATAGCGAATAGCTACTGATAATTTACATTTGTTTTCATACCATTTGAACATCTGGTTAGTTGAATATTTAGTTTTTTAATTAATAAGAGATTTGGTTGTAATCATATGAAGCAGGCATAATATTGACATAATAGTGACATAAATATTTAGAAACTGTAATATAATGCCGGCATTGCATTCTTGCACTAACAAAGTGTTTTTTTCTGTATCTTTAATTTCTCGAACTTCCTTTTTTTCATATATTCTCACCTCCAAGCTGCTCCATCACCGCTTCAAATAATTAAGCACTATATATTAAATATTGAATACTTGGAGGTGTTAAATAATCCATTTAGCGTTTATTTGTAATTTATTACATGCGTACTTTGTTAAAATGCGAACTGAATGATAGTAAGGTTTCTGTTATCATTCTAAAGTTAAATGTTCGTAAACTCTTGGAATGATGGAGAAAATAGACCCTTTTGTATTTAACAAAAAGTTAATTTTTTTATAAATGAGTGAATTAAAAATCATAAGTTGATTTCAGTTAAATTTTAAATGACAAGAGATAATAAATTAATTTAATTTAGTTAATTCATATCTGATTTTCATTTTTTTAAAAATTGAAGTTTAAGTTTCTGGGGGAAAGGGAAGGAAAAGAGAAAAGGAGACGTGCACCTTTCATTTGACTTTGATCAAAGGTCAAACTGCGTGGGAATATTTCCTTCATGAATTTTAAAAATGAGACAAAACATCCTTTACTTTTTATGAAAACTACGCAATCAAATGATTCACTGTCTACACGTGGCGGAATTCCTGACCGGACCTGTGAAAACTTTCTCACGGGAAAGGTTGATGCGCAGGATTACCCCAAAATGAGTTTTTACGGGATTTTGCTGTGGTTGCGTATTGTCTGGCACAAGAGCCAGAAATTTGGCTATGCTGCGCCAAACGAAAGGTAAATTCTATAATGACTTAGTAAAATGGAACTCGACTGTTCATCAGAGAAAAAAATGTAACAGGGCTTTTTCTGATGATGTTCCTTCACTTTCAGTTGGCTTTTGGTACATGATACCGTAGGAGAAATATAGTTAAATTCTGAAATAGGTGGAGAATAGTTAATTAGGGCTGCATATAGTTTAAAAACTGGTATGGCATTATCGATTGTTTCTTCTGGATTTTAATTAAAAACATTATCGGCACTTATTTTTTTATCGGTCTAGTCATCGGCAGATAAATATGTGTACACAGATTATGGCTCCAACTAATTAACGGAAGGTGATTTCAAGGAGAATATAAGTTGAATTCGAGGAGATTAGTGTCAGGGTGTCCTGAAGGATTTATGAAATCAAATGTGGCAGTTGACTGACCAGAGGTAGTACAGTTTTTAGGGAAGTTTCAGTTAAAAACTTTTCATGGAGACGATTTCAATAAAAAAAAAATCTAGTTCGAGCACGATTTAAAAGAAACTAAATAGTGATTTTGTATTCTAATATAATAAATTCAATTATTTAAAATTTATATGGAAAGAATCACTGAGAGCCATTTACTTAATTGTAGCATTCGTTTGAAAAATTAAAATGTAACCCTATTAAATTCTCTTCACTCATTAAACTCCATCCATAATTAAAAGCTACTTCAAAAATTACATTTCTCATTAAGCAGTCCATTTTTGAAATAAGAATAATTGTTATATATTATCTATTATTTGTGAAATCAAGGATGTTGGTAGATTAGTATAACTAATTCTGAATTTTGTAACAAAATAATATTTTAAAATAATTTTATAAGTTACGAATATACTAATTTGAATTTAATTTCCTCACCAAAGAAACGAAAACGCCTAAATTATGTTTTCTAACCTACGATATAAAACATCAATTACTGTTATTAATTACTTGCAACTCTTTTATAAATTAAACATTCATAATTTTGAAATAAAAATAAATATTATAGATTGACGGTTATTTAAAATATTTGTGATCTTCTGAGTGAGAAAACTTGCGAATTTGTGATAGATTAGTATAGCTAATCCTTGATTTTGTTATAGAAATATTAATTTTAGGAATGCATAAATTTGTAATGAGAGAAAATTATAAAAAAAAATTGAAAATGATGGGCTGAAAATGAAATATTCTATCCTTAACTACATATTAATTACCTTAAAATAAAAGTAATTATTACAAATAATATACCAATTGAAAACTTAGAGATTTGTTGGTGAATTAGTTAGGCTAATCCCAAATATTTTAACAAAAGTATTATTTTAAATTTATTTTTCGAATTAATGATATACACTAAAGCACCGTTTATACATCTTTCAAGGGATTGACTTAAAATGACGTATAAATGAAAAGACGTATAATCTAAACGAATTACAATGCATATAAATGAATCGGGACTGTGATGAAACGACGTATAAATGTAAATGACAACGTATGAATGAGAAACGTATAAACTGTGCTTTAATAATGATTTACAAGCCATAATATGACATACATTATAAGAGCCATAATGATTCACAAGCCATAATATGACATACATGATAAGAGCCATAATGATTCACAAGCCATAATATGACATACATGATAAGAGCCATAATGATTCACAAGTCGGTTATAATAATGATTTACAAGCCATATTGTTTAAATTCTCTCTCTTACTTCTTATCGCTTCATGTCCAGTATTTTGAATAATTTCTGTTGAAAGGCAAATTCCATATACCAACTGATATTATTTTTCATAAGCATAGAAGACATTAACATAGAAAAAACATATACTTGCTGTTATCACATCGGTTTTCTTTCTTTTTTTTTGACTTCCATGGAGATGGCATGAAGTATGATGACATTCATTTGCATGTGTGTACCTTTCCGAAATTGGTTTATCATTTTCACGATAAAGTTTTTTTTAAAAAAAAGATGCTCATATAAAAGAATTACAGAAAATGAAAATTCTGGTTGGCCCTTACACCATTTATTTTACATGCATCCATTTGAAATCAATTACTAACCAATAATATAAAAGCGTTCAAATGCTCTTTATTAATCTGCGAGATGTCATTTTAATTTCATTAGCTTTAATTAAACATTAATTACTTTGAACTAAAATAAATATTGCAAGCTGCCTATCATTTGAAAGCTTAAAGATTTGTTGGTATATTAATGAAATTAATCCCAAGTTTTGTAAAGAAAACTTTGGTTTTGGGAAGTAAGATTATACGTATCTGAATTTAATGTTTAATGAATTATTAAAAAACTTCAAGTGATTTTTATTAATCTACAAGATAAAATGGTACCTCGTCTTTAATAGTACATTAAATATTGCTTCGTCTTAAATAATATATTAACTATTTCTGCATCCATAGTAAAATATTAATAATTTTACTCTTCTTATGTCTGTTGTTTGTAGTGTTCTCTCTGCTTTCTGCAATCTGGCATGCAGTATATATTTTTCATCTTATTTTTTGAAAACGTTAGAGGACTTGAAAATTAAATCGAGTTAAATACTAAAATTCTCATACCTTTCGATTTATATTAGCAAACATTTCATCCAATATACGATTTTATTTTTAACAGAAGATAAATTCTTTCTTGGTTGAATTGAGAACAGAAGCATTAAAAATTACCACTTGGCTCGACTTGAATTCATGGCAAAGAAATCTTAACCGGCCCCTGAAGCCTCTAATAATGGTTTTATTTGCCTTAAAAGAACAGATAAAAATTATTGGAAAATCTTTAAAAAAATTTCCAAAGCATTTAGGCTTTTATTTCAGCGTTTTTCCCATCATTGTGTCATTTCATTAAAAAAAGAAGGAAAATTACGGGTAATTGTAATTAATTATTAAAAATATTACTTAAATGTGTTAAATTGGCCAAATAAATTGCAATATTTCTATTTGTAGCAAAAATGGCGGCCTAAAATGATTTGCGACCAAAAATGTCTGCTTATACGACGCAATTTTCCCACGATTATATAATAATCCTTTCCAAATACGCCATAAATTAAAAATCCAGACAGCGTCTGAAACAAATAACCCACCCTGTCTGCCAATGGACCAATCACCGAATATCCTGTTGGCAAGTGGACCTATCAGGGACAAAATTCCCTCCCCCAAACGAATTTTCGAGACCATCCGACCCTATAAAAAGGCCGAAAAAAACAGGATGAACAGGATCTTCCTTCGTTTTTACAGTGTGCTGATCTCCCGTGCCACCTTTGAGAAGCAGAACCTGGGATTCTTGTTGGAAGGAGATTGCGCTTGGCTCGACCATCATCCTTTTCTGATGAACGACTAAGTTTGAAGTTTACGGTCCGAAGGTAAGGTATTATACTTTTGCAGTTTTTGATCACGAAAATTTTCTAAGTGAAATATTTAGTTAATAAACTAATTAAAAATAGAGTAGAATTGGAATTTTGAAATGAGAAATAACTATTGTTCGTTCAAATTCCAAATGGTTGGCTTTAGTCGCTTATGCAGTAAATGCGTCATATTAGCTCGAATATTCTTAAATCTACTTTTTGGCAATGGAATTTCTTTATATTTCTGTATTTGCGTTCTAATTTAATAAAATTGCATCTTATAATTTTCGTAGAATTATTATTTTACAAAATTTGGAGTGTTCCTTATTTCGTTTGGCTCGATGCTTGTTCTATAATCTATCGCAAATAGTTGATTTTCCTGAGTTTAATTTGTAGAATTATTAAGTATTTTGCTAAATAGAGTTAATTTATTGACTTTTTTTTAGTTTCATAGGTATTTTTTATGCCGATTTAGAAAAAATGTTGAAACATTAAAATCGTTATATAAGATTTGGAGCTAGGGTGTGGTCAGCACGAGCTTGATGTTTGGAACAGACAACAGAACGAGCTCGATGAATCCTCTTTTGGTACGAGCTCGAAGCAATTTTTCTTTTATATAAATTTTAAAGATTTTTTTATTAATTTAGACTCCTAAATAATTTTAAGCAGAAATTGAGTGTGTTCAGGATGAGCTTAATGTCTAGAGCAGGAACTACAACGAGCTTGTTGAATCTCCTTGTGGCATGAGCTCGAAATAGTTTTACAAGAATCTCTTTCTTAATTTAGTTAGTCTTTTAGATAATTTTAAATAGAAAATGAAAATATTTTGAACTTTTAAAATGAGTATTTATATTTCGAAGTCTGAGTAATTTTTAGATTTTTTAGAACGGAGCCGAGAACGAGCTTGATGAATCGTCTGTAGGAATGCGCTCGAAATAATTTAATTGATTAGCTTATTATAATACGAATATGTTACAATAATTATTAAATGATTTATTTATGTCTCTTTGATTGCGAAGATAAGAATATTTGACAAAGATTGAGCTCTGCTGATGACGTGCACTTCTGTTTGGCGTCTAGTCACTTGCTGCACGAGCAATGTGCAATCATCTAATAGCATTGGCGCAATATAGTCAAGTCATATTTGGCTCATGCGCCATTAAACTGAAATCAACCAACATCCAATAGCACTGAGCCATCATCCGATAGCATTATGCCATAATCTAATAGCATTGCACCAACATGTTACAGAAGGTCAGCCATTTTAGATTTTCGGCTGCTTGGGTGGGACATGCTAGTGCTAGGCACGTTTCGCATAGCGCTCTTTCGATGACGTTTGCTGCTTTTCAGCTACTAGTCACTTAACTGTTCGAGCATTTTGCAGTCAACCAGTAGCAATTCATCCATTTTTATTTTTCGGTTGCTTGGGTATGACACTCTATAGGTAAGCAACATTGGTTTAGACATCTTCATTTCTGTTTAGTGAGTTTAGCAAGAAACTGAACTTAATTAAAAATAAGATTAAAAAATGGAAATAATTAATCAAAAAATTTCTCATTGTTTACTTAGTTAACTAATCTTTGCGCACTTAGCAGATTTTGATAACAGATAGGTGATATTTGGTTTATTAAAAAATATTTTTGAATATTTTTTATTCTGCATATTTAAATGTGAATTTTTAAAATCATTGAATAAATTTTTTTAATTAAAATAATTTATTTTAATTTTGTGACTCTAAATGCTGGAAATATTTATTGCTTCAATAAACTTTGCTGTTGGTCACGTGCTTCACCAATATTATTTGTTAGGATATGAAGCATTTTTTGATTTTTGGTGTTTGAGTGGACTAGTTAGACCAGATTTATGAACAAATTATTTTTATTTTAAATTATACTGTAGTTTCAATTCTTTGTGAGCTACATTGTATTTATTTTTATATACGAAGCTTTCATTGGCAGATTTAAGTGGCCATTTATTTGCTCTTTATATCAGAGCTCATTTAACTCTTTCTTTCATCGAGCTAAGATTTGTGCTTAGATTCTTTAAAAAAAAAATTATGTTTAATCTTCCAAGGCACAAGATGTAAATTAGCATCCATTATATTTTTGCCCAGTTTAGAGTTAATTTTTAATTATTTAATTATCTCTCTCGATATAAAAGTCAATGTTTGTGTGCGTGTGTGTGTGCGTGTGCGTGTGTGTGTGCGATGTTTAGACCTAAAATGTTGCACTTACAGGCCTGAAATTTGGCACACATGTAGCCCTGATGCTGACTCAATACACCTCGGAGCCCTATTTTTAAAATTCGATATAGAAAATTTTTTATTTAAAATTTTGTGGTTTTTTGAGTGATTTTTCGTACTCATTTTTCCATTGCATTTTTTCTAATAATCATATCAAGAAAATAGATATACCATAAGAAAGAACAAACAATTTCCTTTCTAATGAAGTTTATTTTAATATCTAAAAGTTTGTTTTAAACGAAAAAGTTGCCATACAATATTTTCTCTAATTTTAATAAATTTTTAAAAATATTTATTTGGTACAATTTACAACAATACTTTTCACTGTTGCAACGCAATTCAAACCGTTTTTATTGTTTAAACAAATATTTAATTGTGTATTTCTCTTTCATTGTTGAAAGCTGAGTTAATATCCATCCACATTTTGCTTTCATATTATATTTCAACAAAATTTTCTGGAATCTGTAAACCAAGCTCTCAGAGATATTACTATATTAACCTATCTATAATTATAAAAGGCAATGTTTATGTGTGTGTGCACGTGCGTGCGATGTCCAGACGAATCTATCGCACTTACAGCTTTGAAATTTGGCACACAGGTAGGCTTAATGGTGACTCAATGCACCTCGAAACCTTAATTTTAAAATTTAATCTAGAAAATCTTTTATTTAATGTTTTGTGTTGTTTTGGGTCATTTTTGGCGCGTTTACGGCTGTAGTATCTTTTCTAATGATCGTTGAAAAACAATCAATGCACCATCGGATAGAACTAGGGCCGTACCGAGATGATCCTGCGCCCTTGGCGGAACTGGCAAAGCTGCGCCCCCCCACGTGACACATTTTCATTAATTTTTCATCCCTTCTATAAAACCCTTACGCGGAAAAAACTACATTCCTACAAATATTTTTATACACAAATTTAGCATATATTATGATTTATTAAATAGGTTTAATAAAAATTACGTATTCTTAAAAAATACTTTAATGAACTATATTCATGAAAAATACTGTACACAACAAAGTAAAAGTATCGTCAAATAAATTACAAATTGCACATATTTTCTAATAGACAGAAAATAAAACAAAATATATATCTTATTGCAGCTATTGAACATTGGTTTTTGTGTGATGCATAATAAAGAAAAGAATTTATTTGCTTCGCACTATGTATAGTACATAAATTGTTATTTAGAAATAAAAGAAATTAGAGCTGAAATTAAGAGTTGAATATATATGAGCTGAATTCAAATTTTATTAATATCAAATGACTTTTTCTAGATCAGAGATTCCCAACCTGTAGTACGCGTACACCTGGGGTTACGCGGGGGACAAGTTAGGAGTACTCAAAAGTGATTTTGGTAATGGTGGAAAACACAAAATATAAGAACATTCTAGAATTTCGTTTCATCAGGTTCGTTTGAAAAATGAAAATCTTACGTTCGAAAGCCTATTCACGGAATAAGAAACAGGAGAAAGTAGATTAATATTTAGTAACTGAATAATTGTTAGTTTTCGTCATGACCGGCAGCCACGACTTCATCGGGCAATGTGGTCCCCGCATTATAGCCCCCATTACGAGCGGCACATGCGACGACCCCCCATTTTACCGAGGTACGACCCGACATCGGAGATGGGCCCTAAGAGCCACACCACCATTACTGTATCCACTAAGGGAGCGAGAACCTGCTTACTTATCCGGCAGCTTCTCATCCGTGAACTTTGCCTTGTTAGGATCATGTGATTAAATATGCGATTATATAAAAATAAGTAAATTAGGGATAATGTGATTAAATAAGGAAATTAGTTTGTCATTTTAAAAATGAAAAGTATTATTGCAAATCATACATTTTTAAAAATTTCCTTAAGTTAAAGAAAAAAATTGTAGAGTTATTAAATTGGTATAATTAAAAAGATATTTTTTGAATTATAAAATGACGTAAAAAATAATTTTTTAGATGATATTTTTGAAAAATACGGCGAAAAGACAGCAAAATATTGCCTACTTTTTTATTAACTGAAATTTTAATTATCTTTTGAGCTTTGAAAAGTTGATAGTGATTCTATTCTTGTTTTGAAGAGCATATGCGCCAAATTTCATCAATATCAAGCAAAAATGTCGATTTTTTAAAAAGATAAATAACATTAATCTTTTTATACATTATTGGGAAGTAACATTTTATGGTTAAATCAGTTACAATTATCAAGACAAGTAAAATCAAGGAGATCATGAATTTGGTGTAGAATAGTTGCATTAGATTTTTTATGCAATAAACTCTAACACGAAATACTATAATGTTAATTTTATATTTAGCTTGTAATCATGTTTCTATACGATTCCGTGGTAGTTCCGATAGCAATTCTCTTCCCCCAACCTCCCCTCTTAAAAAAGGGCTTTATTCCAAGAATAACATCTGTAAGATAACCATTATACCATTAAATATTATCCGAATATTTTTCGAATCATCCCCAGTGAAAACACAGAGAAATCCCGTTAATTTTTACTTCCTGATTTCTATATAGATTTAATTTTTGTGTGCATATCATGCAACAAAAATCTACTGATTTGGTCATAATTACATTTTTTCTGTATAAAAACCATTTGTTATACAAAACTCATTTGTATAGAGAATTAAAAAACATTATACTATAAACGTTATCTTAATTTTTCAAAATAATACATTATTTAACATAAGAATAAAACCTCGGCATTCTTTGTTATTTTAATGTTGGAAGTTGTTTTTAGAAATTTATTCTAAGGAAAATTCAATATACAGTAGAGTCCCGATCATCCGAGTTAATGTGGACCTAGGAAAAGGGAAAAACTCAGATAAATGGGGTTTACATAAATCGTCACTAATTAAGGAGATGGAATATAAATTTATGCACAATTTATTAATTTTTATAGTACTACTTATAGTCCTTATGATGTACTCTTCCAAAGCTTGTACAAAATGGGGAATGGAATTGTTCATTTAAAGAAGTCCTTGATATCTTTTTTTTGGGGGGGGGGCCGGGAAGGGGGTAAATGTCTCTTAGCAGCAATGGTGAACTATTTTGTTAGTGTCATTATCAGAATTGCTGGTGTAACCTCTTCTTGCTGCTCAATGTAAACGGGGCCCGGATAATCGAGACTATGTATGTAACAGTAGTCTATATATATGTATGTAGCAGTTACCCATCCCTCACTAAAAACCTTCGCTAATATCATAATTTTGATGCGGTATATACAAATATGTATACAAACACCCACACACCAATATATTTTATACAATAGAGTTCCGGTTATCCGAAAGGCTTGGGATAACCGGATAATGTTAAAATTATTCTTATTACTAATGCTGTAAAATAAATAGCTGTAAGCAAATTTTGTGTTAATTTATATATTGACTTAAATATGATTATTTTGATTGTAAGCTGCATAAAGCGCTCTTTAAAAGTGTTTCATTTTTCCTTTAAATTGGTAAAAAAAAAGGTTTCCTCATCTTCCCCTCTCCCCCAATCGGAAATCCCACGCTTTTCATTTACATCGGAAGTCCCACTATCGTAAGTCTCAAGACACCTTTTATATGCATATTTTTACTACTAATAAAAGCGCATATATGCATAGGTGACTGTCTGTTGGCGTTCTATAAGATAGACCGTTGAGCCTACAGTTGCCAAATTTGGTACAAACCTACTATGAAGGGTGGCAAAGTACACCTCAGTGAGTTTTTTAAAACTTTAATCAATTAAATCTTAAGAAAGAATTTTTTTGGGGGGATTCAATGATAATAACCGGAAATATTATTATTTAAAAATAATTTCTACACAGTCTTATATTTCAAAAAAATTATCTTCAAATGATAACAGTCTAGTTGTCGTGTAATTTTTTCTTAAATTTGACAATTTTTTAAAAAAAATATTTTGATGTATAATTTGCAACAATGCTGGATTGAAAGTCAAACCAATTTCATTGATTCATCAAATCTTTAATTTAATATTTCTCTTAATGTTTAATTTAATGTTTCTCTTATGTTAAAAAACATGATATAAAAATTTATTTTGATTATTGCAATATAAAACCTTTTGTTGTAGTGAAATGCTGCCATTTTAGTTGCTTTTCCAGTTTTTTTAGTCTAATTTTTTGTCAATTCTTTGTTCAAATTTACTTTTTCAATAGATTTACTAAAATATTTTGATAGATTTACTTTTCAGCTATGATCTAAAATTCATTTTTTTTCACTTATGGCAGATAATCTTCAATGGAAACCATACCATTTATTTATTTGTAATAATTAGGTAAAACATTCAAGTTATAGTTATATAAATAAAATGAAATTAATGTAATTCAAATCTGAATTATGCATGATCGAGATAAAAATGAATTTTCATTGAATTTAATGATATTAAAGAGCCATTCTGCCTAAGACTCTTTTAACAAGTGGATGTAAAAATAAAAGTCATTAATTTTATTAGATGCAAAACATATTGCCTTAAAATTTAGTTCAAATTAGCTTGCGAAAAATTAAATAAGTTGATGTTTTTAAAATTGGTTGGCATAAATAATTTATAATTAATAAAATGGGAGAATCAGCTGGCAGTAGAAGGCGGTTAGTATTTAATACAACAAAAGCAATTTAAAAATATAGAAATAATTTGAGCTCACCTCTTTAAAACTAATTTATCTCCTTAGAAAAGAATGAAAATGTCCAAGTTTTACTTTATGCGCCCACTCTCTGATGAAACAAAAACAGAAATCGTCTCTTAACAAGCAACACCACCTATCTTAATTTTTTGAATTTCAAAGAAGAAGAAAATACTCAATTTTTCACAACCAATAACGGATATATCTGAATTTTTTTCACATCTCATATGAACATAAGATCGAAAGTTGCAATTAGATGTAAAAATAATTTTAAAAATATTCGTTATGGGTTGCGAAAAATTGAGAATTTCCTTCCTCTTTGAAATTTAAAAAAATTGAAATAGGTGGTGTTACTTGTTAAGCGACGAAATGCAACATTTCCTTCGTATTACTTGCCACTAAAGAAACACCAAAGGACCTCTTGTCCAATAAGGACGAGGCCCCTTTATCCTTCCTACAATATAGTAAACAAGGTAAAATAAGACCTCCCCACCCTGAAACACAAAATTCTAAGAAAAAGCGCGATTCCCCTTTTCCTTTGAGCTTTTAATAGTCAAATTACGCGAATTTTTGCCCTCACCCCCTCTTATCAGCGTCTTTGAGGTTCGAAGAAGAATCTTAAGGGCCGTAGCACACTAGCTTATATTTCGTCACCAAGGGAGAGCAAAACCACTTCTAGGGCGTATGAACCGGTTTTATTAGCCCTCAAAGCGAAGATGGGAGCTTTCGAACAGAACAAAAACATCCATGCAAGTTCAAGGGCGTGAATAACTGAACCAATCAGGTTCGACTCTCCAGTGACGTCACTGAAAATTTAGGCGCAATTTTCGGGATGCACAGAAGCGTGTTAACATCTTAATTTTTTTTTATTGAAATAAGGTAGATGATCCAGATTTTGCCACATTAAGAGAGAATTTGAATTGGAATTTTCACAGTGGATGACTGGTTTAAGTTTTTTTTAAGTCGTACTGACACTATTCCTTAGTAACTTTTATTGCCTGTTAATTAATAAAATCTTTCTCTGGAAA
>BGPR01010923.1:33598-50582 GCA_013235015.1 Araneus ventricosus | reverse complement strand
TTCTACTAGCAAAATGTAGTTATTAGCAAAAATCGCTCTCTCTTTGACTTCAAATCATATTCTGAACTCAAAAAATTAATGAAATCCAGAAAATAGTTAAAAATAAATCGTATACGAATCGAATCGAACGAAGTATTAGCGAAATCTATCTTCTCCTCTCAGAGTTCGACTGGCTCAGCGGTTAGCATCTCCGCTTCGGAACCGGGAGGTCGCGAGTTCTATCCTGGGTTGTGTTTCGTACTCTCTTTTTGCTTTAATTTGCTGTAAGTGTGCACGGCAAGTTTGCTGCAAGTTCGTTTCATGGTGACTTCGGAGCTTTCGTTAACTTGCTGCAAGTTTACTGCAAGCTTGCACTCTTGTCATGACAAATTTGTGGCAAACTTGCATTCTTGTCATGACAAATTTGTGGCAAGCTTGCTGCAAACTAAAATTGCTATCTGGGATTATGAACCCCCAGATAGCACGTAAGTTTGCAGCAAGTTTGATTTTGACTTGTCATGGCAAAATTTGACGCGTCAAACTTGAATCGAACTTGTAGCAAGTTCGATGTGACAAGTAGCGCCACCTCTTTGCAAATCAAACTTGCAGCAAGTATGCAAAACAAGCTTCCTGCAAAGACAGCACAAAGAGATAATTATCTTTGTCTCTGTTTAAAAAAAAACATCCGATTTTTAATAGAATCTCCTAGACCGTCCTTCTTTTTATTAATTCAATAAATCAATGATAATTTGTAGAAAAACCTAACTTTTTTATTAAAAAATTTTTGAAACATTTTCCATCTTTTTACTAAATATATCACTCGCATTTTAAAGAAAACTATATCGACTTTTTCTTAATGTTGAAATTTTAGCGTTTATAAACAAAATTAAACCGAAAAAACAGTCAATGTTTGTTGAAAAATAAACTTATACATTTTGTCCCATTTTAACGTAATTACTTTTGAACTCTAATTTCATAATTTATTCTACTAGCAAAACGTTGTTATTAGCGAAAATCGTTCTCTCTTTGACTTCAAATCATATTCTCAACTCAAAATTTAATGAAATCGAGAAAAAAGTTTAAAATATATCGTATACGAATCGAAGCGACCGATGTATTAGCGAAATCTATCTTCTCCTGTCGTAGCCGAACTGGTCTAGTGGTATCGGCCTCTGTCTACTAATCGGTAGGTCGCGAGTTCTATCCTGGGTTGTGTTCGTGCTCTGTTTTTGCTATAATTTGCAATGAGTTTGACACGGCAAACTTGCTGCAAGTTCGTTTCATGGTGACTTCGGAGCTTTCGTTAACTTGCTGCAAGCTTACTGCAAGCTTGCACTCTTGTCATGACAAATTTGTGGCAAACTTGCACTCTTGTCATGACAAATTTGTGGCAAGCTTGCTGCAAACTAAAATTGCTATCTGGGCCAGACAGCAAGTAAGTTTGCAGCAAGTTTGATTTTGACTTGATATTAGCTTGTCATAGCAAATTTGAAGCGTCAAATTTGAAGCGAACTTGTAGCAAATTCGCCGTGACAACTAGCATCACCTTCCTTGTATTGCAAATCTGCCGCAAGTTCACCATGACAAATAGCACCACCTCCTTTGCAATGCAAATTTGCAAAACAAGCTTCATGCAAAGATAGCACAAAGAGATAATTATCTTTGTCTCTGCTTAAAAAAAAACATCCAATTTTTAATAGCATCTCCTAGACCGTCCTTCTTATTATTAATTCTTCCTTTTTATTAATTCAATAAATCAATGATAATTTGTAAAAAAAACTAACTTTTTTATTAAAAAAATTTTGAAACATTTTCCATCTTTTTATTAAAAGTTTTTATTTTAAAGAAAACTATATCGCCTTTTTCTTAATGTTGAAATGTTAACATTTATAAACAAAATTAAACCTAAAAAACAGTCAATGTGTGTTGAAAAATAATAACTTAGACATTTTGTCCCATTTTAAAGTAATTACTTTTGAACTCTAATTTCATAATTTATTCTACTAACAAAACGTAGTTATTAGCGAAAATCGCTCTCTCTTTGACTTCAAATCATATTCTCAACTCAAAAAATTAATGAAATCAAGAAAATAGTTTAAAATAAATCGTATACGAATCGAATCGAACGATGTTTTAGTTTGAACGATGGATCAGTTTTAGTCTCATAAGAGTGGAACTTTTTTTGTTTAAAATGATAGTGTGTGAAGAATATTTTACTAAATATGACTGATAGGACCAGGGAAACTTATAAAGAATTATAATTCGTAACTTTTTTAGAAATTTATTCATTAATTCAAAAACATAAAATATAATTCTTCGCGTCATTTAAGACATTTTTCTAACTGGAACTATATGTCTATTTGTAACGGTTTAGAAATTAGCTTTTGGCCAATATAAGAGTGGACACCCTGTATATACAGAGTGTCCACTTTAATAGTAGCCCAATAGCTAATTTCTAAACCGTTATTTCTAACCATAAGGATTGACTGTAGAACAAAATCTGTGGTCGACAACTAATGCCCTTCAGGATTATTCTTTGTACTTTATTATTTTTTTTTTTTCCATTTCGATCTGTCCCTATTTGCACAAAAATATTTTACGATATCTCCGCGGTGTTCAGTATTCTGAAAGCTGTACAATATCGTGAATATATAATAGTAATATCGTAAATCATTTTCTGTAATTTGGGATACTTATTGATACTGATGAATTGTTTCAAAAGTATCAATTTAAAAAAAAATCTTAATGCTGCACGTCGAAAATGGTTGTAGATCTTCAATTTTTGCAAGGCACGTTTTCCTCGTTTCTGTGCTTCTTCGATTTTCTCAAATACAAATTCGACACCCAATTATAAGCAAGTAGAAGCAAAAGAAATATGCAAAATTCAGTGACAAAATGGAAGAAAATAAATCTGTGCAAGCAATTATATACTTATGAAAGAAAATATATTTGTCTATGAAATTCAGAGTTACTGGTATTCACTTCGAGTCATTTTTGAAATGGATAATTGAGAGCAAGATTCCCTAAAACGTAAGAAAAATTATAGGAGAAAGGAATGCTATGCGTCCGGAAGAAAATTATCTCGCACTGATGTGCTTATTCATTTTTATACTGTACTTAAGAAACTGAATCAACACAATTATAAAAACTGGAAGTTATTATATTTTTTATGGTACAAATAAACAGGATCGGTCCGAACAAAAGCGGGGCCAGGTGCAAAGTTGACTTGAGAGGCCTTGAAATAAATTTCTTAAAACGAAATAAATTATTGCATTTTGCTATTTATTACATTGCACAATTTGCTATAGTAAGAATTTAAAGAATGCATGAAAATGATTTCTTACGGTTAATTCTTTTATTTAAATCACACAAAACATCGTTAATAAATCAAATGACAAAAATAATTGATTCATAAACTTATAGAATACAATTTGGTATGCAGCTTACTAGAATAGGGTACAATATGCAATTTTTGTTTCATTTTCTTACATCTTTTAGAGCAAATTCATTGAAAATATCATCAAAATTTAATTTGGTTAATTCGAATCCGGTAGATAAAGTGGCTAAAGAGGTAAATCGTTATTGACTACTGCTAGATCGAGTAAATTTTTATTCTTTTCAGTTTTGAGAAAGGTGTATCTGCAGATGCGACGGTAATTGGTAAGGATGATATAATTTTCAGAAAAGTAACAATTTAGATACAATTCAAATAAATTACTTTTGACACTTTTGAGACTGACGGGACATTTAAGTACTTTTTTTAGTTAGTATACCAATGTTTTGAGTACATTTTTTAAAAAATTATTAATCTGAGGTACTCTGTTTTTGTTCTAGTTTGCAATGAGTTTGACGCAACAAACTTGCTGCAAGTTGGTAACTTCGTCGTTTGCAATAACTTGATTGAAGCTTGCACTCTTGCCGTCTCAAACTTTCTGCAGATTTGCAGAGCAAGATTGCTGCAAATTAAAATTGCTATCTGGGTATATAGTCATCGATGTTTGGGTTAATCTGAATAAACCTAACTGGAATAGCGTTTCAATCGAAGATACATAATTTTTTATAATTAAATTTCCCCTACAGAAAAGGCCCCAGAAGGTTTTGGAAGCAAAATTTCACTATTCTGCCGTCCTAAGCGTGAAAGACTATCTCAAGAAACTATAACTTTTGGCTATAACATTTTAGTAAATGTACATTGCGCTAATTTTATGAGATATGCATTTTTCTTTAGTGGTTTTCTACTATTTTTTAATAAAATACTGCTTTTTAGCTTAGTAATAATATCGGGTAGCTCAGAAACATTACCAAGTAGAATAATTACCTCCGATCTTCGCCCGCCCTGTACTCTACTAGATCCCCTTCCTAATGACTGCTATTCCAGAAAAACACAAGATTTTCTTTTATTGGGAAAAGGTTCGAACTCTTCAATCTATACTCCAAAATATATAAAACCAAAATTTACATTAATAAATTAATTTAAATATATATTACTTTATTTACATTAAATTTATATTTTTTATTTTTAGTAAATATATAAAACTAAAATTTACATTAATGAAGCATAGATAAAACTAAAATTTACGTTTTCCCTAAATCTCGAGGCATCTGCATCCAGCTAATGTTTAATTATATTAACACATCGTGTGCGGGATACGAATGAAATACAAGCTGAAAAAAAGGAACTGTACTCTCTCAACGTATCAACTATAAAAGAAAAAGTGAATGTATTCTGCAGACATCTATTTACACATTGTTGACCAGTCACGAGTTAACTCGTGTTTTCATACCCAAAGGTTTTGACAGATCACGAGTTAATTCGTGTTTAATGTTAGTCGTACTGTTTATATAGTCGTGGAGTATTAAAGTAATTCATGTAAATTACATAGAGGAATATTTCAGAATGTGGTTAGTCGGAATTTCATATATGACAGCAATCAAGTATCTCTAAACTTATCGAACAGTAAACCCAAAAACCAAAACATACATCTATCTCAAGATAGATTTATGTTTTTTCGAAATAGAGAAATCGGTTATGCAGTAGTCCTAGTGTAACAGTAAATTATCATTGGAAATATAATTTTTTAGTAGTCATAGTGTAACAGTGTTTGTATGGAAAATATGCACGAGGAAAAAATTGTTATGAGAAATGAGTTATTTTTTTGTGACAGAAGAATTGTGGCAATGCTGTTCTTTCTGCTTTAAAAAGTTGGACTTCAGTCGATTTCAAGACGTGTGTATGGGGGGAAAGAAAACCTTCATTTTCTTTTATTAAGGAAACTTACTTTTTTTAGTCTTAGGAAAATTAATACAGTGAAACCTCTCTACGGCGGACAATGTACGGCAACTTAATTGATATAATTGGAATTGTAAATTTTTGCACTTCCAGATGGTCTATTTCGTAGCCTTACACTTTGTAAACTGTCTACATTAACGTAAGATGCGTTTAAGATTTCATTATATACTTACTATCTTGAGGACTTCTTGATGTCAGAGAAAAACTGATCAAATAAAAGAAGAAAATAAAATCCAGTTAGATATTTTCTTAGCTTTGAAAAATAGAAGAGAAACAAGCAATTAAATATTTGTTTAAACAATGAAGACTCTATGAAATGCATTTCAACAATAAAAAGTGTTGCTGTAAATTTTGCCAAAAAAATAATTTTTCAAAATTTATATTGATTTTTTATTGATATCATTAGAAATATAATTTAAATTTTCAGATTATGTAAAAATCATTCTTGTGCTGTAATCTGCTCGGAAGTCGTTAAGGAAAAACTCCAAAATTTCGCTTAATTTTTAATTAATTAAAAGTGTAATTAAAATTTAAAAAACGGCCCCGATGTGCACTTTCCCACCCTCTAAATAATTTTCGAGCCAGAATTTTGCAGCTCTAGCTCCAGCTGTCTTTCCCGCAAAGCGCCAATACACACACACATTCTCCTTTATTATTAGTAGAGATTTCAAATTGTCTTTTCAATTGGCTTTCAGTTGGCTAAATTAAATTGAAAATGTGTTCTTCATCAGAGAGCTCCCAGATTTCTGAAATACTCAACAGATATCCGACATGCAGACATCCGCTTTTCTGGGAGACTGGTTACATAACAATAGCCATTATTGTCCAGTTTCAATAGCGTTCAACTTGCAATTATATTATTGCAGTTTCACATTATCAAAACGCGTGAATTCCTCAAAGAAAAAAATTAAAAACTGAAAGCGTCCCCTTAATTGTTGTAACATTTATTATTGCAAGTTCTATAAATACAGATAAGATTCAGATACCGATACAGGTTAGATATCGAGATAAATATCTAAATATCTTCCGCGGTATTTATAATTTTGAACATTCAAACCCTCGAAAGCATATGTGTCAAATTTCGTAGTTCTAGGTGTAACGGTATTCCCTGTAGAGCGCCAACTAAAATTTTTTCCTATTTTCTTCCTTCTTAAAGTAGGTAATGGGAATTTTCGGAAGACTTATCAACGACATGCTTGACCTGGCGAAGGGCTCAAATCTGTGTATTTATATAATCAAGTCTGGTTGGAACATTTGGCCTCATTTTCTTAGTAGATCTTAGAAAATTTCAGAAATATTCGTCATTGGCTGCGAAAAATTCAATTGAATCTTCCTCTTTGAAATTTCAAAAAATTGAGATAAGTTGTGCTGCTTGTTGGTGAACGATATTTTATATTTCTTTTAGAATATATTTAATTTATAGGGATTTTGAATTCTGATTTCGTAATTCATTATACTACTTGGTTATGATAACCTGAGTAATTTCCGTTTTGTTTTGGCATCTTTGTGTTTTTCCACGATCTAATACTTTTATTGCTTTGCAGTACGTGTTACTATTTCGAGGGTTCGCGGCTCCCAAAGTTGAAATTTCCTAATTTGCCTATTCGAAAACCTGGCTCTGAGCTCCAGCTCTTGGTGTACGCTAGTCGGCTATCTTGGAAGTAGGTAATTGGTGGAAGATGTGCTTGGCTAGTTACTCATTTAGTAGAGCTCCTTTGGGCTTGGAACCGAGTCCATGATTTTCAGCAAGTAATTTTAGTGTTCGAGCCTGGAAGTGGGCGTAGGTGCTTTATGAGCGTGTTTCGTAATATAGGTAAGCTTTAGAATATTTTTTAGAACCTATTTAATTTAGAGAAATTTGCAATATTTGCTAATGAGGTGCCCTATTTGTTGTAATTGTATAATTTTTATAGTAATTGTATTATTTTCAGTGTAATTGTATTATTTTTCATTGCTATTTGTAAAACTACCAATCACTAGAATTAAATTGGTTGTGAACAAATATAATTTAGTTTTTTATCATATGGAGTCGGATTTGTGTTTCGAATTATGATACACATGGTCATTTGGGATGACACACCAACGTTTCCCCATTGGTGACGGGAATTGGTGCGAACCTTCGAAAAGCGTAATTAGTGCTTGGGACATGGTATTATCTTTATGCCCATTCATCATATGTTGCTTTAAAAATTAGCATAAGCTCATTAACGTTTTGCCTCCATCGCGCCTCTTAAAGCTGGTGCTCGGGGTATCTATATCCCTTCGCCCTCCCGGGTACTGTGTCACTGCATTATGTCCGATCAACTGAACGGGAAAATTCAGTACATGATTTGAGTAAAAACTGTCGATTTCAACACGTTATTGTGAAAAGTAGAGTAGAGTAGAAACTTTGAGATAAAAGCTGCTTTTATCAGGAAAAATTGAGAGTAGAAACTCTGCTTTGAGTTGGTTGACTGATTGTTTGAAGACAGAATGGAAAATATCAGAAAACATAAAATAATTTCAATGTTTATTTTAGAAAAAAACAACCTTCAGTAGTCAAACACAGCAATCTAATTTTCAAAACAGCGAAATTTTAGTCGAAGCCGCTTCTTCAAAATAAAGGCATTTCAAATGGCTCCACGCAATGAAGGCAGAGGTAATGCAAGTTCTATTTCGTCGCTTAAGAAACAACACCACCTATCTCATTTTTTTAAAACTTCAAACAGAGAGAAAAAAATTAACTTTTCGCAGCCAATTACGAACATTTTTGAATTTATTTAACAACTCATATAAACATGAGACCGCATGCTCATATCAAATGTGGAAAAAAATGCAGAAATATTCATTTTTGGTTGCAAAAAGTAGAGTATTTTCTTCCTCTTTGAAATTTCAAAAAAATGAGATAGGCGGTGTAGCTTGATAAGCAACGATTTTCTTTTATGATCTCTATTAATATTTTGTTTCAGTGATGGTAAATGGCATGATGACTTGATTTTTAATCCAAAATTTAATTTGTTCTTTTATATAATCCATCTAGAGTTAGAACTTTGTTCTTATAGATCCATTTAGAGTTAGAACTTTTTTTTTTGCTGAATTTCTTTTTTTTGCCGCATATACTACCGAAGACATTCAATTTTCTTTGGATTTATCTGGGCACAAGGGGTCAAAATTTATACGAAATTCAGGCCCCTCACACACCCCGCCCCCCCCCCAATTTTGAATCCCTGTCTGAAGATGACTTTGACGAAGGTCGGATTCATTATTTTCCTTTTTTTTATATTTTTAACTTATTTCAGTTGACGATTTAACCTTTGACTACGATTTTTAAAAAAATTGATTCAATTTTCTTGAGAATAAATGTAATAACCTCCAAATAAGACATGTAATTTAAAGTGGCCTGCGTTTTTTTTAAACCAAAGACTTTAAGTTTTAATATAATAGTCCCATAACAAAAATAAGCATTACATTTTTATGCATGAAACATGATTATTATCAGTTACTCTGAAAACCTACTTATAAATTTACAAGATTTCATCAATTGTAATGCAAAAAATGTATATTGCATACATAGATAAAAAAATTTCGAACATGCATGCACAGAAAAAAATAATGTAGTAATCAATAGCTTTTGGAGAAAAAATAGGTGGTTCCATATAGGTGCCTAAAGATGAAACGTGCAACTAGGACAACTACAACATATTGCAATGTGATTTAAAGCATTTTTATCCCAGTAGTAATTTTAAAATGTGAGTGGGAGTATTGGCACAAAATGCTCAACAATATTCATACGATGCTGTGCGCCATTCAGAATATAAGAGCAACATTGTGGAGATATCGTAAAATATCTTGTGCTAATAGGGATGTTCTGTTAGTATACGAAGGTTTAATTTATGTTATATAGTAAGTGCAGCAGTATAATTAAGTGCAGCCAACTTGAACGTGGAATGTACAGGCTGTTTTGCGATCGTCTGAAAATAACATGGGCGGCATAGAGTATCCAAATCGTCGGTGTTCCGAGATCCAAACATGGAAACGAGAAAATGCTTTCCAGCATCAGCCACCGCATTTGGGTCTGCGTTTGGATAATTGAATCTAAGAAGCTTCGCATGAAGCGCCTTGTTGGCTTGAACTTTTTTGAAAGGCACTATTTCCCCCTTTCTGTAAATTGCTGAAACGGTGTCACATCCTGTAAAAGCGTATACAGCCAAGAGAACATCTTTCATTTCCCCGCTGCCTCGCTGAATGTCACGAATGGAGCGCACTTTTTCCCGTTCCACCTTTCTTCGACATGACCATTTTTATTTGGTCATTGTCATTTTTACCCCCTCCATATACCTCCGTAACCGTTCACTTTAGCATAATCATGTGTATAACCATTTTTGTTTAGAATTTAATCTAGATAATTTTCGTATAAGGTGACTTTTGCGCTAAACCTCATATTCAGGGGAAAAAAAAAGGAAGGGATGAAATCCAAGATGGCGGCGCGAGTTCACCCCCAGGACCGGAGAATTTTAGTATGTTCATCAAAAGCCCCTCACGAATAAGTATACAAATTTTCAAAACTATACGATTTAATGCTTTTTTTTCAAACTATTAAAGCTAGAAGAAAAATCAAAGCATCAATTTGTAGGGAATGGTACGCTCTCAAATTTGTAAAATCACATGTAATTTGAATATTTTTCGAAATATTCAGGAAAAACTAAAAAGCTGGGAAGGAAATACAAGATGGCGGCAAACTTTGAGACCCATTATCTGGGAAACTATTAAAGCTGAAAGAAAAATAAAAGTATGTATTTGTAGAACATTTCACACTCTTTAATTTATTGAATCATTTGTAATTTGGAAACTCAATAGTTTTCGAGATATCTTCGAAAAATTGTGAAAAATGACCATTTCACCCTCTTAATCATGAAACTACCCCCGAAACCCGACCCTCGAGGTCGTGTGGCTTTTTACTACTTACTACGGGGAGGGTATGAAATAGTTTGGCACTGGGGAGAACTTTTCCTTTTGGATGTTTAGGTTTGGGCGATTTTTGCGCTAATTGTACTGTACTATTAGAAGTTATGATCTGAACAGTGTTATTCAATTCACCCCCTCCCCCACAATTTTTTTTTAAATTCGTTTCCCTATTACTCTGCTACGATTGAAGATAGAAATTTTGAATTAGGCGAATTATCACCTAATTATATTTGCTTAGAAGTTATGAGCTGAAAAGCGATCTATTCCCCCCAATTTATCTTTTTCCCATAGCTCAGTTACGATTGAAGATAGAAAGAAAATTTCATTTAGGTCAATTATCACCTTATCATAAAAAATTACTATTATACTAAAAGTTTTTTGATAGCAAGAATTACTTAGAAGTTATGAGCTCCCATCAGCCGCATTCACTTCCACTTTTTATACCGTAAACAAGCTGATATACCTGGCTTTGCTCCGGATTAAAGTGCTTACATGTCTAATATTTTTAATGTAAAAACTACTATTGTATAAAAATTATAATACACAAATTTCTTTTCTGATCTGAAACGTTTTTAATTAAAATGAGAATATCATTTCAAACAGACGATTTTTAAAAACAGCCGTTTTCTCCATAAATTATTATTTGTTATATAGGTACTTCAAATTTTGTTAACAATTACTAAAGTAAAAGAAAGGTCTTAATGAATATTTTGAAACAAATTAACTAGTCAATTATTCATTAATTTAAAGCATGAAAATAAATAAAATCAATAGTTGGTCCTCATATAAATTGTTAATCGTCTACTTTTAAAATTTTCTTTTTGCATTTGTCCAGAATTCTGTTAAGGTATTCTGGCAACAGTTCTACGTATTATTCTTGTTCTTCAACAATAAAGAATATTGTTACGAATTATGTATAAAATTAATTTTGAAAAAATATTAAAATGAGAGAAGCAAATTGTGACTGAAAAGCTAATTTTTAAAAAATTTAATATAGTGTAAAAATAGTTTCGTGAGATAATATTTTCCAAACATATCGTGGAAAAACGCCTTGCTTAGTTTTTAATTAACTGAAATTTTAAGTAACTCTTTTGGGCTTTGAAAAGTTGAAGGCGATCTTTCTCTCGTCGTAAATAAAAAGTATGCAAAGTTTGGTCAAAATCATTCCAGTGGTTTAGGAGGAAATGTGGAACATATATACATAGCCACAATGACTTTTATTTAAATTAAGATAATCATTAGTGTGGGATTCCTTTCAATTAAACAAAATGCCCACGGAAGGGTTACCTTTAAGGGGTAAATAGATCGGATTTAAGTCTAGGGGATTAAAGGGTTTTCATCACATTAAATTTAAGACAAAATATTACATAAAATGAACGAGGAGATTTGAAGTTAAATACAAAAATATTTATTTAAATACTATAGGAAGAAATTACAGGGGGAGGGGAGGGAAGATATATACAAAGAATGATAACGAGAGATTAGCTAATTTACGTGAAGTCATAGTTATTATTGAGCCAGATTAACTTGGGATAGATGTTAATGGGTTAAGATAATTACTGTATTAGAGATTTAGAGCCCTAAGGAAAGTTAGATGGGACATAGTTACCACAACGTGATGATTGGGCGACTCAACTGCGCCAAAACTGATTTATCTTACATGATGAGAAAAGGGTGAGGAGAGAGTTACGAGCTTGTTTGCTGCCTGCGGTGCGCTGCTCTGAGCGTGCAAGCTGGTTTTGTCAGGAAAAAAGAGTGCGCTGTTCGTGACGTGTCATGAGCAGATCTCTGGCTCTATCTATCGCCAAAAATAATTAATCTAGCTCTTACAATCTAATTTACGCAGTTATTAAATTATTCTTTATGGGTAATATCCTATATTAGTTAATTCTAAGATTAAGAATTCTGGCAAATACTATGAGCCAAAAAAGGTTTTATTGAAGATTTCGTCACAATTAAGTAAATAGTTCATTTTAATTAATCAAACAGTTAATTTTAATAGTTAATTTGATAATTAGTTAATTTGACTGAATACTTTAATTTGATATTTAACTAAACATGGCGGCACCAAGATTTATTTAATAAATTTTAAAAAAATAGCCAAAAAGATATTTAAATAAGAGTTCCCTTTTTCCTTATAGATATTGAAAAATATCTCATTAACTTTGAAATTGTTTTGAGATTTTCTGCCTGACCATTTGCTTTTAATTGTCGATGTAGATTTAAATTTACTGTTCAAAATGGCTGCATTCATATATTATACTTTAAACCAAACGTATTAAATTTGCCATTCAATGTTTAATAATTTTTATTCTCTTATGTAATTGTAAGAATTTAGTGACAATTATCTCTGTAATCAGGGAGTTCTCTAAATGAGCCCATTCTAGTAGTGTTTAAATGTTTCATGTCACGTGATTTTACCATATGACAAAGTAATGTTCGCACAAGTATATTGTAACCTAGATTAAATAAATTATTTTTCAAATCTAGAGTTTTTCTTCATTCGTGTCAAGAGTCAATTTCTTGTTACTGTTTCAGATAGGCTGGCTTAATGTTATCTAGGGGATATTTGCACTGCTGGGATGTTTATTGCTTTATGACTCCTACCTGTTGAATGATTATGTGTTGGGATATAAAAAAAAAATTTGACCCATGTACTGACCAATAATCTAGCATAACCTTTTGAGTAGAAGGATAAAACCTTGATATAATAAAAAATTAAATATCATGAACACAGAATCACAGCGTAAATATTGCGATGTGTAGAAACAATAAAGTCATTGGCTATTGTATAGCAACGGATTAGGAAACCCTCCCCGCTTTTGCGCAAGCGCCGGGTGAAGTTATTTTCATCAAAATAGGGGGAAAGTAAAGAATGAAAGGGCGATATTTACATTTGACTGAGCCTGATCTAACATAGAACTCCTGAAATTACATAACATTCAAAAACATCTCAAATATTCCATAATATCTTAATTAATCTTTCACCTTAATTATCATAGAATAAGAACAACAACGCATTTCCCATATACATTTTACTAAGCATGCTAAAACAAAGAACTCCGGAAATGCGCTCATATGACTCATTGTCTGACACCCCTTTCCGGCGTAAAATCGGCCAAAAGTGGTAGTCTCATAATCAGTTGCTGAACAGTATGTCTGCATTGATTAATATGTAATATTTCATTATTTTTGTAACATTAAAGTAAAGGAATCTACTTCTGCCTTCCAGCTTGCCGAAAGGGATTTTTTTTTAAAAAAATATTTCACATCTTCAGAAATGACATTCTGGCATCTGGAAAACAACCCGCCATTGAGAAACACTAGGAGATTCTTATTCGCGCATCTTTCCAATACATGAACCAGAATTGTTATAAATTCTTCATATATGATACGATCACAAAAATTTATTAGACAATTTTATAATTAAATAGACATTAATTAACGTTGACAATATTTTATTTTGTTTTCAAACTTTCTTGGCTTTTCTTTTAAAAAATTAGAAGTGGGACAGAAATTATTTTCTCGCACTGGGTTGACTTTTTTCGAAGCATTGCCAGCTGCGCACATCTCAAGACGACTTTTTCAGACTGAAAGCTTAAAAGGATTTTTTTAACTCTTAAGTTTAAAATATGGATAATAGAGTTTGCGGTTCGGATCTACGAGGAAAAAAATTTTAAGATATTAATTAGTAAAAATATTAAATGTAGCTTATTTGGATCTATAATATACAGAACTTTCATAAAAATTTTAAACCATGAATTCCCATCTGGAAATATATAAAATAACAATGCATATTATTAACTCGTGTGCGAGAGCTCTATTAGATTATCACTATAATTATGAATAGACAATCAATGTAAGATACTTTTCATATAATAAAAGCATAATATGTTTTTGTAAAACACCAATTGAGTGGTGTAAAAATTATATCTATTTACGTAAATCATCAAAAGTTATTATGAGCAACCTGCTTTTCACAGAGAACTCTACTTCATTATTCTTTAAAAATGAATTTTATGCTCAGAAATCAAACGAGATCTATAAAAAGCGGTATATGGTATCGGTAAATAGCCTTTTTCTTAAGTTTTCATACTTTTGAAAGCGCTTTCTTTGTAAGAATGTTTCTGTTAAGATATTCCAACAGCTATTTTTAACTACGAGTGCAATTTACTCTTCATTTTCTTTTTGGCGTTGAAAATGTTATTATAATAATAGTATAATAAAATAATAGTATAATAAAATAATATTAAATGTAACGTCAATTAATAGTATAATAAAAAGGACTATTCAAAATTAGACTTGGAAGTGTAATAACATTTCGTATCGAAAGAAATACCGTAATAGACATTCTGTTACCGTACAACACCAAAAATGGGTTAGCTTTCTCGAAAATAGTATGTTATACTATTCTCGTAATTTTGTTTAAAATGGAAGTTTATGATATACATGACTAAATTGTTTAAACAGCTATTCGATATTATATTTTTTAAAGGATTTTTTAAAAGACTTTAACTATATATGTGGTTAAATTTTTTCAAGTAAATCATTCTGCAGCAATCTTTTAATCTTTGTAAAAGAAATAAAGAAAACAGTTTATGCATTCCAAAGAACAGGGATTTCATCTATGATTCGACGAATCAAATGTTCTCAGCAAAGCTTTCTATTTATAAAACAACTTTCGACTATTTTGATACAAAAGACAAAATGTAAATTCGATGAAAAAAATGAACGTGTTTATTTTTAAAAACACCCTCATATTTTGTAATTATTTCACCACTGGAAAGCAAATATTTTAATTTTTTAAACATAATATTCAGAAAAATATTACCAGCAAGACAGCGAAGGCTTACTAGCTATTCAAAGACAGCTCTTCAGTGTTCCACCCCTAGATAGTATGCACTCCACTCAATAAGGTGAGGAAAAAAACAAATGTTTTGAAAAAAAAATGAGGAAATGGAAATATACTTTAAGCAAAGGTTTCGGCATTTGAATTATCATCCAGTCGGTTTATTGTTATTGACGAATTGGATATCAACGAACCAATGCCGATGGTTGGTTTGTTGATTGAGACTTCATGGCGCAAGGGCCGGATTTCCACGTGCAGCGCCAATTGTATAGTGCAACCGAAAGCTTCAGATTAATAACGTTCATTTATAAACCAGAGAGGTAAGATTACCATTTTAGAAAAAAAAAATCCCTACTCGGACAGTAAATTATAAAAGCAATGCTAAAATTTAAATAGCCAAGTTAATTCAAGTGATGGAAATGTTACTCATCACCAGAAAGTTATTATAATAATCTTATAAAGTCAAAAAATTTATATAAAGTGCTGAAATTTTTAAAAAAGTTTAAAAACATGGACAAAAAGTCTTCTAATTAAACATTACAAAAATTTTCAAACCAAGCTCTAACTTCAATACAGTTTAATTGGTTTAACTTCCCATTTAGGGGTCTATTCTGGGAGACGTCATTTTCCCGGCCGTTAGCAACGGAAAAAAATGACGTCTCCCAACCCCGGGGGTACCAGAATAGACCCCTTAAGCTGTACGGCGGCTGTTTTGGGATAGATTTCGTAATTTTGAGCCGTGGTCAGATAATGAGGATGTTGCTTGAGCCAGCACCTCCTTTCAACTTCCACAGTAAAGCAGCAAACGTTTTACCCGACAGATGTAGGGGTCTATTCTGGTATTTCCGGTTGAGTTGAGGGACGTCACTTTTCCCGGCCGTTAACAACGGAAAAAATGACGTCTCCCAACCCAACCGGACGTACCAGAATAGACCCCTAGAATGCTGCAAGCTCACATACGCGGTGCATCTTCGATTAAACAGGTATCGACGCCACGATCGCATGTTTACGGTTAGGTTAGGTTATATTAACGTCCCGTTTTGAAGCAACACGAGAGCTGTTTAGGGACGGACCTCGTAATTTTGAACCGCGGTGAGATGACGAGGAAGACACCCGAGCTGGCACCCCCCTCTCCAAACTTCCGCGTCACACCAACGGGAGAACGTTTGGCCACTGCGTGTGATTTAGCGTGTAACAGGCCTCATACACTGCGGATCTTCAGTGGAATCGGGTTTCGAACCTACGACCCTCCGGTCCCGAGGTCAAGACCTTACCACTAGGCCACCGCGGCCTCGCATATTTACGGATCCTACATAGTAGGGAATGAAGTCGCTTTTCATTGGCTCTCAGCGTCACGTGACTTGGCTTGCTTCTTAATGATGTCGTAGCAACGCGCTTAGGCGGGATTTTAACTATTATTTTGTCTTCCACTATCGCATCATGGAAAAATCAAAATTACCTTCTAATTATGATTAATTGGATGTTTCTCAAGCAAATGAAGTATACTTCTTTAGAATAAAACAAATAAAGGACGAACTTTCAGCAATGGTAAGTACTGTTTGGCTTCCCGTCGTCAAGCAAGCCAAGTCACGTGACGCTGAGAGCCAATGAGAAGCGACCTCATTCCCTGCTATGTAGGATCCGTAAATATGCGCCATGATACTTCGGTCTTGAAAGCTAAGACACTATTGCCAGACCAACGCGGACTTAAACAATCAAAAGTTTCGAAAAAAGATGATTGTTTTTTCCTAAATTGTTTTTTATTCCCCAATATCTGTTATGGACAAGGGTTTTCAGGTTCATTTTCTGGAAAATGTGAGGTTTCTTCTGGGATAGTTTCTTGAATGGTTTCATTTGGATCTTAATCTGTTTCTATTTTCTTATCAGCGATATGCGGGTCTATTCTGGTACCCCCGGTTGGG
>BGPR01010923.1:0-33573 GCA_013235015.1 Araneus ventricosus | reverse complement strand
TTTTTTTGGTGGTAGGAGAACGACACCACGTTGTTAACGTGCGGAAAAAGTGACGTCTCCCAACTTAACCAAGACTCAAAAGTACCATATATCACTAGTAAGAAAATAGAACAGATTAAGATCCAAATGAAACCATTCAAGAAACTATCCAGAAGAAACCTCACATTTTCCAGAAAATGAACCAAAAACCCTTATCATAACAGATATTGGGGAATAAAAAAACAATTTAGGAAAAAACAATCATCTTTTTCGAAACTTTTGATTGTTGAAGTCCGTTGGTCCAAAGTGTCTTGGCTTTCAAGACCAGTATCCATGGCGCATTTACGGATCTACATAGCAGGGAATGAGGTCGCTTCTCATTGGCTCTCAGCGTCACGTGACTTGGCTTGCTTGAGCGGAAGCATGTTACTACCATTGCTGAAAGTTCGTCCTTTATTTGTTTATTCTAAAGTATACTTCATTTGTGGCAGAAACATCAATTAATCATAATTAGAAGGTAGATTTTTCCATGATCCGATAGTGGAGAGACAAAATAATGGTTAAAATCCGCCTAAGCGCGTTGCTACGACATCATTAAGAAGCAAGCCAAGTCACGTGACGCTGAAGGCCAATGAAACGACTTCATTCCCTACTATGTAGGATCGTAAATATCGGAGCCGCGGTGGCCTAGTGGTGGTCTTGACCTCGGGACCGGAGGGTCGTAGGTTCGAAACCGATTCCCGAAGATCCGCAGTGTATGGGCCTGTTACACCCTAAATCACACGCAGTGGCACGTTCTCCCGTTGGTGTGACGCGGAGTTTGGAGAGGGGTGCCAGCTCGGTGTCTTCCTCGTCATCTCACCGCGGTTCAAAATTACGGTCCGTCCCTAAACAGCTCTCGTGTTGCTTAAAACGGGACGTTAATATAACTAACCTAACCGTAAACATGCGATCGTGGCGTCGATACCTGTTATGAAGATGCACCGCGTATGTGAGCTTGCACATTCTAGGGGTCTATTCTGGTACGTCCGGTTGGGTTGGAGACGTCATTTTTCCGTTGTTAACGGCCGGGAAAAGTGACGTCCTCAACTCAACCGGAAATACCGAATAGCCCATCTGTCTAGAAACGTTTGCTGCTTTACTGTGGAAGTTGAAAGGAGGTGCTGGCTCAGCAACATCCTCATTATCTGACCACGGCTCAAGTGCAATCTTCCCAAAACAGCCGCATTCAGCTTAAGGGTCTTCTGGTACCCCGGTTGGGTTGGGAGACGTCATTTTTCCGTTGCTAACGGCCGGGAAAATGACGTCTCCAACAACCATGTAGAATAGACCCTAATCAGAGATAACCAAAAACTGTATTGAAGTTAGAGCTTGGTTGAAAATTTTTGTAATGTTTAATTAGAAGACTTTTTGTCCATGTTTTAACTTTTTTAAAATTTCAGCACTTTATATAAATTTTTGACTTTATAAGATTATTATAATAACTTTCTGGTGATGATACTACATTTCCATCACTTGAATTAACTAGCTATTTAAATTTTAGCATTGCTTTTATAATTACTGTCCGAGTAAGTTTTTTTTTTTTCTAAAATTAATCTTACCTCTCGGTTTATAAATGAACGTTATTAATCTGAAGCTTTCGGTTGCACTATACAATTGGCGCTGCACGTGAAATCGGCCTTGCCATGAAGTCTCAATCAACAAACCATCAGCATTTGGTTCTTATCAATTCGTCAAAAATAAAGACTGGATGATAATTCAAATCCGAAACCTTTCTTAAAGTATATTTCCATTTCCTCATATCTTTTTTCAAACATTTGGTTTTTACACACTTGCAGAGTGGAGTGCATACTATCTAGGGGTGGAACACTGAAGGCTGTCTTTGAATGCTATAAGCCTTCGCTGTCTTGCATGGTATGTTTCTGAATATTATGTTTAAAAAATTAAAATATTTCCAGTGGTGAAATAATTACAAAATATGAGGTGTTTTAAAAAAAAACACGTACATTTTCATCAATTTACATTTTGTCTTTTTGTATCAAAATGATCGAAAGTTGTTTTAAAATCAAAAGCATTGCTGAGAACATTTGATTCGAATCATAGATGAAATCCTGTTCGGAATGCATAAACTTATTTATTTTACAAAGATTCAAAAAGATTGCTGCAGAATGATTACTCGAAAAAATTTAACCGCATGTAAGTTAAAGTATTTAAAAATACTAATATCGAAAGCTGTTTCTAGTTTAGTCATGTATATCATTAAACTTCCATTTAAACAAAATTATAGAAGTGTAAACATACTATTTTCGAGAAAATAACCATTTTGATGTTGTACGATAACAAGAATATCTATTACGGTATTTCTTTCGATGAATGTTTGCACTTAAGTCTAATTTTGAATAGTCCTTTTATTATACTATTAATTGACGTAATATTAGTTTATTCTATTATTTTATTTTACTATTAATAACATTTTCAACGACAAAAGAAATGAAAGTTAATTGCACTCGTGTGAAATAAATAGCTGTTGAGACTTCTTGGCAGAGCTCTTTACAGCGCTTTCAATAATGAAAACTTAAGAAAAGGCTATTTACCGATACCATATGTCCGCTTTTATAGATTTCGTTTGATTCTGAGCATAAAATTTATTTTTAAAATAAAGATGTAGAGTTATCTGTAAGGGTTGCTCACTAACTTTTGATGAGTTACTATGGAATAGATAATTTTACACCATTCAATTGGTGTTTCACTTTATGCTTTTATTATATGAAAATACCTTAAAAATGATTGTCTATTCATAATTGATAATCTAATAGAGCTCTCGCACACGAGTTAATAATATGCATTGTTTTTATATATCAGATGAATTCATGGTTTTAAATTTTATGAAACTTCTGTATATTATAGATCAAATAAGAGCTATATTTAATATTTTATAATTAATATCTTTAACATTTTTTCCTCGTAGATCGGAATCGCAGACTCTTGTCCAATTTTAAACTTAAGAGTTAAAAAACTCCTTTTAAGCTTTCAGTCTGAAAAAGTCGTCTTGAGATGTGCGCAGCTGGCAATGCTTCGAAAAAAAGTCAACCAGTGAGAAATATCCCAACTTCTAATTTTTTTAAGAAAAGAAAACCAAGAAAGTTTGAAAACAAATAAAATATTGTTAACGTTAATTAATATCTATTTAATTATAAAATTTCTAATAAATTTTTGTGATCATCATCTTATATAGAAGAATTTATAACAATTCTGGTTCTTGTATTGGAAAGATGCGCGAATAAGAATCTCAAGTGTTTCTCAATGGCGGATTGTTTCCAGATGCCAGAATGTCATTTCTGAATAGCAAATTTTTTAAAAAATCCCTTTCGGCAAGCTAGGAGAGGTAGATTCCTTTACGTTAATGTTACAAAATAATAAAATATTACATATTAATCAATGCAGACATACTGTTCAGCAACTGATTATGAGACTACCACTTTTGGTCGATTTTACGCCGGAAAGGGTAGGGACAATGAGTCATATGGACATTTCGAGTTCTTTGTTTAGCATGCTAGTAAATGTATATGGAAATGCGTTGTTGTTTTTATTCTATCATATGGGTGAAAGATTAATTAAGATATTATGGAATTTAGAGATGTTTTGAATTTTATGTATTTCCGGAGTTCTATGTTAATCGATCAGTACAAATTAAATATCCCTTTCATTCTTTCTCCCCTATTTTGATGAAAATAACTCCGCCCGCACGCAAAAGCGGAGGTTTCCTAATCCGTTGATACAATAGCCAATGACTTTATTGTTTCTACACATCCTGTTTCGCTGTGATTCTGTGATATTTAATTTTTTTTTATTATATGAAGGTTTCTACCTCAAAAGGTTATGCTTAGATTATTGTCAGTACATGGTCAATTTTTTTTTATATCCCAACACATAATCATTCAACAGGTGAGGAGTCATAAACAATAAACATCCACAGCAGTTGCAATATCCCTAGATATTTGCCAGCCTATCGAAACGTAACCAGAAATTGACTCTTGTTGAACGAATGAAGAAGACGACTCTAGATTTGAAAAATAGTATTTAATCGGTTATAATACTACTTGTGCAGGACATTACTTTGTTATATGGTAAATCACGTGACATGAAACATTTAAACACTACTAGAATGAAAGCTCATTTAGAGAACTCCCTGATTAGAGATATTGTCACTAAATCGTGTAATACATAAGAGGAATAAATAACAAACATTGAATACCATTTAATACTTTTTGGAATTAAGCATAATATATGAATAGCACCATTTTGAAACGAGTAAAATTTAAAATCCATCGACCAATTAAAGACAAATGTCCAGAGCAGAAAGAAATCTCAAAACAATTTCAAAGTTAATGAGATTTTTTCAGCATAATATAAGGAAAAAGGGAACTCTTATTTAAATCTCTTTTTTTTAGCTATTTTTTAAAATTTATTCTACAATAAATCTTGGCACTTCATTATTTAGTTAAATATCAAATTAAAGTATTCATCAAATTAATGATTATCAAATTAACTATTAAAAGTCTTTATTTGATTAATTAAAATGAACTATTTACTTGAAATGAACTAATTTACTTAAATTAATAAAATGAACTATTTACTTAATTAAAATGAACTATTTATAAATAAAATAGACTACTTAGATATTACTTAAATAAAATGAACATATTTATTAAATAAAATAGAACTATTTACTTAAATAAAATATTTAAAAGAACTATTTACTTAAATAAAATGAACTATTCAGCCAGAAATAAAATGAACTATACTTAATTGTGACAAATCTTAATAAAACCTTTTATGAAGCTCACAATTTTGCCAGATTTCCAATCTTAGAATTAACTTGTATAGATGATTACCATAAGGTAATTAATCCTGCGTATGTAATTGTAAGAGCTGAGATTAATTATTTTGGCGATGAGGAATCGGCAGAGATCTGCTCATGACCGTCCTGTGTACTTACTTTTTCTCAAACACCAAGCTTGCACGCTCAGGAAGCGCACACGTTCATGACAACAAACCTAGCTCCTCTCGTCACCCGACTTCATCATGCTTAAAGATGAATCAGTTTGGCGATTTGAGTTACCGAGAATATTCTTGCAGTAGCTTCTGCAACTATCCCACTCTAACTTTTCTGTTATGCATCTAATCTCTAGCTCAGTAGATTATCTTAACCCATTAATCGCATTCCAAATCTGTCATAGGCTATATGAACTTCACAAATTTTAATCTCGTTATACATTCTTTGTATATGCCTCCCTTATCCCCTCCCTGTATTTCTTCCTATAGTATTTAAATAAATATTTTTTGTGTTTAACTTTAAAATCTTCCTCGTTCATTTTATGCATATTTTGTGTTAAATTATGTCTTGATAAACCAGCAATCGACTTAAATCGATCCTAGTTTACGCAAATAGCCACTTCGTTATTTTTAGTGAAAGGATTCCCACCCTATGATTATCTCATTTAAATAAAATCATTGTGGCTATGTATATATGTTCCACATTTCCCTCCAAACCACTGGAATGATTTTGACCTAACTTTGCATACACTTTTTTATTTACGACAGAAGTCGCTTCTTTCAAAGCCCAAAGGTTACTACAAGATTTCGGTTAATTAAAAAAATAGCAGGGTAGTTTTCCACGATATGTGAAGAATATATCCTCTCTGAAATATTTTTTACACTTATACGAGAATTTTTTTCAAGAACTTTTCAGTCTATCTTCTCTCATATTATTTTTTCTAAATTTATTTTCATACATTCAGCAACAATATTTCTTTGTTGTGAAGAACAAAAATCTCACGTGAACTGTTGCTGAATACCTTAACAGAATTCTGGACAAATCAAAAAGAAAATTTTAAAGTAGCGAACAATTTTATATGGGACTAACTATGATTTTATTTATTTCATGCTTTAAATTAATGAATAATTGACTGGTATTTTCAAATATTCATAGACCTTTCTTTTACTTTATATTGTGTCACAAATTTCAGGAGAAGTACCTATGATAACAAATAATAATTTATGGAAAACGGCTGTTTTTAAAATCGTCATTTTGGAATGATAAAATTCTCATTTAGAAAACATTTCAGATCAGAAAAGAGAGAATTTAATATTATAATTTTTTATACAATAGGTGTTTTACATTTAAAATATTAGAACTGATGTAACGCACTTTTAATCCGAGACAAAACCAATTCAGCTTTGTTACGGTATAAAGTAAAGATAGTACCATCGACTGATGGGATCACTTCTAAGTAATTCTTGCTATCACTTTTAGTATAATGTAATTTTTTTATGATAAAAGAAAATTTACATTTTAGGATTATCATTTCTATCTTCAATCGTATAACTGAGCTATGGAAAGAAAAAAGATAAATTGGGGGGGAATAGAAGGCCTCTTTTCAGCTCATAGTAAACAAAATATAATTAAGTGATAATTCGCCTTATTCAAATTTCCATCTTCAATCTATGGCAGGTAATAGGGAAATGAATAAAAAAAATTGTGTAGGGGGGGGGGGGTAATTAGATAACACTGTTCAGTCTAACTTCTAAGTACAGAGTAAATTAGGCAAAAATCGCTTAAGACCTAAACATCCAAAAGGAAAAGAGTTCTCCCAGTGCCAAACTATTCACACCTCCCCGTAGTAAGTAGTAAAAGCCACACCTCGAGGGTCGGGTTTCAGTGACGTTTCATGATTAAGAGGGTGAAATAGATCATTTTCACAATTTTTCGAAGATATCTCGAAAACTATTGGTCAAATTACAAATGATTCAATAAATTAAGGTGTGAAATTTCTAAAATACATACTTTTATTTTTCTTTCAAGCTTTAATAGTTTCCCAGATAATGGGTCTTCAAAGTTTGCCTGCATCTTGTATTTCCTTAGCTTTTTAGTTTTTTCCTGAATATTTCGAAAATACTTCAAAATACATGTGTTTCAAATTTGAGGCGTCCATTTCTAATTGATGTCTTTGATTTTTCTTCTAGCTTTAATAGTTTGAAAAAAAAAGCGTAAATCAATATAGTTTTGATTGTATAGCCTTTATTGTGAGGGGCTTTTTTGATGAACGCCTAACTAAAATTCCGGTCCTGAGGGGTGAACTCGCGCCGCCATGCTTGGATTTCATCCTTCCTTTTTTTTTTCCCCTAGATATGAGGTTTAGCGCAAAAGTCACCTTATACGAAATATCTGAGATTAAATTCTAAACAACAAAATGGTTATACATGATTAGCTAAGTGAACGGTTACGGAGGTATATGGAGGGTAAAATGACAATAGACCAAATAAAAATGGTCATGTGAAGAGAAGAGGTGGAACGGAGAAAAAGTGCGCTCCGATTCGTTGACATTCAGCGAGGCAGCGGGGAAATAGAAAGGAATGTTCTGGCTGTAACGCTTTTACAGGATGTGACTACGTTGTAATTTACAGAAAGGGAAATAGTGCCTTTCAAAAAAAAGTTCAACCGAACAACAAGGCGCTTAGCTTCGCGAAGCCCTTCATAGATTCAATTATCAAACGCAGACCCAAATGCGGTTGGCTATGCTGGAAAGCATTCTCGTTTCCATGTTTGGATCTCGGAGACACCGACGTTTGGATACTCATGCCGCCCATGTTTGACCTGAACGCGCCTTAGCCATGCATTCCCGTTCAAGTTGGAAACTGCACTTATTATACTGCTGCACACTATATAACATAAATTAAACCTTCGATGTACTAACAGAACATCCTATTATAGCACAAGATGTTTTACGATATCATCCCAATTTGCTCTTATATTCTGAATAGGCACGCATCAGTAATGAATGACTGATGGCATTTTTGTACTAATACCTCACTCAATTTAAAATAATACTGGGATAAAATGCTTTAAAATCACATTGCAATAGTTGTGTAGTTGTCCACTAGTTGCATTATCTTTAGTGACCTATATGGAACCACCTATTTTTCTCAAGCTATTGATTACTACATTATTTTTTTCTGTGCGATGTTTTCGATATTTTTTTATCCTATAACACAATATACATTTTTTTCATTACAGTATTGTAAACTTGTAGAGATTTATAAGTAGGTTTTCAGAGTAACTGATAATATTGTTTCATGCACATAAAATGTAATGCTTATTTTTGCTTATGGGACTATTATATTAAAACTTAAAGTCTTTGGTTTAAAAAAAAAAACGCAGGCCACTTTAATTACATGTGCTTTTGGAGGTTATTACATTTATTCTCAAAGAAAAATTGAGATAATTTTTTTTAAAATCGTAGTCAAAGGTTAAATCGTCAACTGAAATAAAAATATAAAAAAAAGAAAATAATGAATCCGACCTTCTTAGGGAAGTCACTCTTCAGACAGGGATTCAAGAATTGGGGGGGGCGGTTGTGAGGGCCTGAATTTATAAGTTTGAACCCATTGCCCAGAACAATCAAAGAAAAATTGAATATTTCGGTAGTATATGCACCAAAAAAAAGAAATTCGCAAAAAAAAAGTTCTAAACTCTAAATGGATCTATAGAGCAAAGTTCCCTAACTCAGATGGATTATATAAAAACAAATTAGATTTGGCCAATTCAAAAGTAAGTCATCATACCAGTACCATCACTGAAACAAAAATCATTAAAGAGATAATAAAGAAAATCGTTTGCTATCAAGCTAGCCTATCTATTTTTTTGAAGATTCAAAGAGGGAAAAATACTCTACTTTTTTGTAACCAAAATGAATATTTTCATTTTTCTACATTTGATATGAGCATGCGGTCTCATTTTGTATGAGATGTTGAAATAAATTCCAATGTTCGTATGTGGCTGCGAAAAGTTCCTTTTCTCCTGTTTGAGATGTTTTAAAAATGAATAATAATTTTCATAACGACGAAATAAGTATTCATTACCTCTGCCTTCATTGCGTAGGAGCCATTTGAAATACCTTTATTTTGAAAAACGCAGCTTCGACTAAAGTTACTATTTTGAAAATAATTACTTGTGTTGTGACTACTGAAGTTGTTTTTTTTCATAAAATAACATTGAGATATTTTACTGTTTTCTAGTATTTTCCATCCTTGTCTTCAAACAATCAGTCAACCAACTCAAGAACAGAGTTTCTACTCTCAATTTTTCGATAAAGCCTTTATCTCAAGTTTCTACTCTACTTTTCACAAGCGATGTTGAAATCAACAGTTTTCAAATCAGAATACTGGTCCCGTTCAGTTGATCGGACTAATGTCACGGTAGCTCAGTGCCCGGAGGGCAAGAATGTATAAATGCCCCGACCACCAGTTTACAAGAGGCGCGATGGAGGCAAAACGTTAATGAGGCTTATGCTAATTTTTTTAACAGCACATGAATGGGACCAAAAGATATATCCCCACTTGGACCTTATATCGCCTTTCGAAAGGTTCACATTTCCGTCACGCCAATGGAAACGTTGGTATGTCATCCCAAATGACCATGTTGTATCATAATTCAGAACCACAAATCCGACTCCATATGATAAAAGTGAATTATGGTTTTGTACAACCTTTAATTTAATTCTAGTGATTGTGTTGTTTTTCAAATAGCAGTGAAAAATAAACATTTACACTGAAAATAATACCAATTACATGACAAATAAATACAATTACAACATAAATGTAACACACAACAAATGGGGCACCTCTATTAGTAAATATTGCAAAATTCTCTAAATTAAATGGAAGTTCATAAAAATATTCTAAAACTTACTATATTAAGACTCGTCTTATAGAAGCACCTACGCCCTTTCAGGCTCAGACACTAAAATTGACTTGTGAAAATCCGTGGACTCGGTTCTAAGCCCAAGGAGCTCTATAAAATGAGTAACAGCCAACACATCTTCCACCAATTACCTACTTCAAGATAGCGATAGCGTACACCAAGAGCTGGAGCTCAGAGCCAGGTTTTTCAGAAGGCAATTAGAATTTCAACTTGGGAGCCATGCGAAGCCCTCAGTAGTAACACACGTACTGCAAAGCAATAAAGGTATTAGATCATTGGAAAACACAAAGGTGAACTAAAGCAAGAAATTACTCAAGGTTATCAAGCCAAGCGTATATTATGAATGAAATCAAATTCAAAATCCTATAAATTAAATATATTTCTAAAAGAAATATATAAAATATCGTTCATCCAACAAGCAGCTCCACCATTATCTCAATTTTGAAATTTCAGAGAGGAAGATTCATTGAATTTTTCGCAGTAATAAGATATTTCTGAAATTTTTTTACAAATCTATAAGAAAATGAGGCCAAATGTTCCAACCAGACTTGATTATATATAATACAGATTTGAGCAGCCTTCGCCAGGTCAAGCATGTCGTTGATAGACTTCCGAAGGAATTCCATTACCTACTTAAGAAGAAAATTAGGAAAAAAGTATTTGTGCGCTCTATGGAATACCGTTACAACCTAGAAATTTGACACATGATACTTTCGGGGTTTGAATTCAAATTATAAAATACAGCGGAAGATATTTAGTATTTATCTCAAAACTAACCTGTATCTGTATCGTATCTGAATCTTATCTGCATTTACAACACAATAATAAATGTTACAACAATTAAGGGGACGTTTTATGTTTTAATTTTTTCTTTGAGAATTCACGCGTTTTGATAATGTGAAACTAATAATATAATTCCGCAAGTTGAACGCTATTGAATACGGACAATAATGCATTGTTATGTATAAGTCTCCCAGAAAAGATGTCAGAAAGACCATGCATGTCATCTGTTGAGTATTTCAAATCTGGGGACTCTCTGATGAGAACACATTTCAATTTAATTTAGTGCAATAAAAGCCAATTGAAAGACATTGAAATCTCTACTAATAATAAAGAGAATAGTTTATTAGACGCTTGCAGGAAAGACAGCAGACTAGAGCTGCAAAATTCTGACAAAAGTATTTAGAGAGGTAGGAAATGCACATCAGGGGCCGTTTTTTAAATTTTAATTAATTAAAATTAAAGAGAAATTTTTGATTTCCTTAACGACTTCGAGTGCAGCTCAGAATGATATTACATAATCTAAATTTAAAGGAACATTTCAAGCCATCAATAAAAAATCTATATAAATTTTGAAAAAATTATTTTTTTGGCAAAATTTAATATACTTTTATTGTGAAATTCATTCATAGAGTTTTCATTGTTTAAACAAATATTTAATTGACTTGTTTCTCTTCATTTTTCCTAGCTTAAAAAATATCTAACTTGTTTTATTTTCTTTTTATTTGGAATCAAGTTTTTCTGACGATCAAAGTCCTCCCAGATGAATCTATTGGTAAACCAGTACATGGCATAAATGAATATGCATTAATATCAGTGTCCTCAGGCATTGAAGCATTAAGAGCAGTTTATAAACAGTTACACAGACTACATGTATATAACCTAAATCATTGTTTAAATGACTAATAATAGTATGTCAATAAATATCAAGTTAATATCTATGTACTTCGTACATTGCGCTTGCTAATTTTTGGGATTATGCTAGACTAAAAGTAACGCCGAATAAAGAATAGTTTGTGCGTATTCCCCTGAGAAGGAAACAGGCGTAAAAAGGATTGAATCTGAAGCCATTTGTCGACGGCGAGCATTGATTGTTTCTTGGTAAAAAAAAGGTTGATTGAGAAAATTCATCTATGGTATCTATAGTGGACACCATAATATACAGAGGTGTTACGATCTTATATGTATTCTAGATATGCTAATGTTAGAACACCGCAATGTATCCAAATATACTATTAAAACTAGACACAGTTAGAAAAAAAATTAAAGGCTAAGAATAATCGAAGGCATAGTTCACAAATTTTTGTTTTGATAATGTAGATAAATACTTCAGAAATAGTTATAGGCTACTTAGTGGACATAATAGGTATTTATATAGTTAACCCATAGCCTATCACTTAATAATTAGTATAGACTATGAAATGTTTAAACGGGAATTATTTTTGTTGACAATGGTTCAAAGCAAATATTTTAGCCGTCATCTCTATATTATTCCAACACAGCTTTCAAATTCACTCTTATGCGTACTAAAAGATCAGTGTATGGACTTAGAATTCTCATAATTTTAAACAGTAAATGGCACCAGGAAATTTAAGCGGTTCTAAGTCAGAATATTCAAACTCGTAACTCGGTAGTTTTAGCCGCGAAGAATGGAACTTTTTTTGTTTTAAAATGCTGTGTGTGAAGAAGACCACATAATATGAGCCCAAATTCATAGCGTGAGACATAAAAAATTAAATTCAACCTTAACCCCAGTACAGAAACATAATATATAATTTTTACCCATTCATAAAATTTTTCTGATTGAAGCTTTCATATCTCTAACAGTTCAGAAATTAGCTATTGGACCATTAACGATGGACACCTGTCTAGAGCAAGACGAAACTTTACCGTAATCTCTGTAGATGCGACGCATGACTGTGAAATGCATTGTCGGGGTTCCTGATCCCGACCGTGGTTGTTTAATCCAAGTAATGAGATTTAAGTTCTAAAGTGTAATTATTTATGTTCTAGACGTCTAAATCCTTTGCTTTATAAATCTGAAAGGTAATTATAGAACATTTCCCAGATAGCAATTTTAGTTTGCAGCAAGCTTCACAAATTTGTCATGACAAGAGTGCACGCTTGCGGGAATGTTAACAGGCTTCAGAGAGCAATGGAACGAACTTGCACCAAGCTTGCCAGTTACAAACTCATAGCAAATTATAGCAAAAAAAAAGGTACAATTAATCCAGGATAGAGACTCGCGACCTACCGCTCGGTAGCCAGAAGTCGATACCACTCCCCACTAGACTGGAGAGGAGAGAAGTAGATTTCACTAATACATCGTTCGATTCGATTCGGTATACGATTTATTTTAAATATTCTATTTTCATTGAATTTTTGAGTTGAGGAAAATATGATTTGAAGTCAAAGAGATGTTTTCCTATAATGCTACGTTTTGTTAGTAGGAGCGATGGTATGAAATTAGAGTTCAAAATGTATACTTTAAAATGGGATAAAAAATGTACCAAGTTATTATTTCAACAAACGATGACTGTTTTTAGGTTATTGTTTATAAAGTAAGAGCATCAACGATTAAGAAAAGGCAGTATGTTTCTTTAAAGTAAAACTTTTATAAAGATGAAAATGTCAAATTTTTATTGAAAAAGTTAGTTTTCAAATTATCTTGATTGTGTTAGATTAATAAAAGGACGAGTCTAGGGAGATGCTCTAAGAATCGGATGTTTTTTTAAGCAGAGAAAATTATCTCTTTGTGCTTATCTTTGCATAAGCTTGTTTTGCAAATTTGCATTACAGGGTGTGCTATTTGCAAGCAATGTGAACTTGGGCAGACTTGTCGTGCAAGGAAGGGCGCTATTGTCCGGCGAATTTGCTACAAGTTCTTCAAATTTTGCTATGACAAGCTAATTCAAGATCTCAAATGAAACGCACTTGACGGTTTGATATGCTGGAGGTTCATAGATGTGTAATGCAGTTCCGAGTTGGCAGTGATTTTTTTCGTCAGTTTTCTTGTGTCGCATCCGTATTCTGCTAAGTGAACACTGTCTATAATTTGGACTCGTAATGTGATGAACGCTCTAAAATGATTCAGGAAATTCAGAATATTAAGCAGGCTGTTTGTTTTATACGTTTGCATGTATAATGACTTTAGCGAATGGGTTTTCTAGTGAACCTTGATCAACGGTTATATGCTGATCGGAAGGACCTATCAATGAAAGTATTAATCTGCTTGATATATGACATCCTTGACTTTTATTCTTAACATTTCCTATTTTAATTTCTTCATTTTTCTCTAAAACAAAGTGACATCTCCAGGAAAACATTTGGGAACGTTGATGATCGATCAGAAATAGTTCTGAAAAAAAAGTCAGAGAAACATTAAAAATAGTCAGACTATATATATGTTTAGAATAGGGAATTGCATAATCCACGTATTTTGGAGCCATCATTTTTGCTATTGCTATTTTAAATATCATAGCCATAATACTGTTTTCAATCACTCACCTTTGGTCAAAAAATCTTATTAAATATAGGTAAGAAGCGAAAAATTTAGAATGAAAACTTATTGTTCTTTTTAATATACGGTTCTATATAGTTTTAATGTTTAGTTCTTTATAAAATTGCAACAGTAGCGCCAAAAATTCTTTTGAGGGGTAAACGCACATGAGTGGGGATCACATGTAATGAAATCACTGCACTGAATCTGAAGACGACCTTGGACGTCACAGTTCTTGCCTCTTTACATTATCATATTGCTACTTCACAGTTTTTAACCCTATTCTATTGCTACTTCACAGATTTTAACCTTCGTATTGCGCACGGTTTTTATAGCCTCCTTTACTACTTCCCAGTTTCTGACTAGAGGGCACGACTGAACAGATTAGATAGCATACCAGGATCAAACCACTTGATCTATGTTTATGATATTCTCGTAACTCGAAGTGCAGTTGATTTTAGTTGCATGCGAAATAGTTTTTTAATTGATTCTCTGCAATGAAGATATATTTTTGTCAATTGCTGTATGCTTATATACTTTTAAAAAAAATTACTGATAGCATGTCGTATATTGCTCTCTGTTTACTGGGAATTAATTAGGAGATAAAATTTTTGATTGGCGAATCCTTCTTTTCTTTTTTGCCGGTTTTATGTATTGATTATTATATTAAGTGATGGAATGAACAAATATAGTTAAAAAAAACACCAGTTCTTTTTTTATTCAATTGTATATATACATTTATTTTGGGAACTAATAGTCTGATCAACAAAGATACTGCAATCAGTAACTTTAAATATTTAGCTATTTGAACCTCTTGGCTTGAGGTTGGAATGTAAACTATTTTATTTTGCGGAAGCTATACTCTTTTAAAGTGATGTGAGTTAAATTTCCATGATAATAAGTTCCATAAAATGGGGGTACCAGAATAGACCCCATGATTAGATTTATGATTTCTTGGAACAGATTCTGAATCAGACTGAGAAATTCTTGTGGATCTTGTCATTTGTTGATTTAGAGAGAGGATAGTTACTGACCAAAAATGAAGTAGGATTCGAAACCCAGAGAGGTCAGGTCGCATAAAAACCAATCCCACTATAGACGCCTATGGGGAGGGTTTTCGATCCCAATATTTGGCGATATTTCGCTTTTTTGGCGAGAAATGCTTTGTAAAGTTTTTCTATTTCGACGACGACCGAGAGATGCAATCTGTTATAAGGATGTAAACATTTCTACTTTGTAGTTTTTTTGTGTGTGTGTATGTGTGTGACTTAAAGTAGAATGAATTCCTTCTTGAGTGTTTTAAAGTTTAAAATAATTTGTTATTAGTTGTTAATTGTAAATAAAGATGGAAGGTTTTCAAAGCACGTAGAAGAAAAAACTCAGTTTCGCGCAAATCAAAGTAAATACGGAAACCCTAGCGGGCACAATGATCAACTTGGCGTGGTAAAAGACATTCCCATAGGCGCCTATAGTGGGATTGGTTTTTATGCGGTCAGGTCTGAAGTCAAATTCAAGTTAATCTCTGACTGCAGAATTTTTTTAAATCGTTAATTGATGCAACGTTCTCAAACATGTTCAAATACGTTTGAAAGAAGTGAATCGTTATTTATGTGCAAGACTTTATTAGTATAATACGATTCAATGCTGTAATAGTTCTAAGTAAACACAATAGCTTGCGAAAAGCGCAGGATATGCAGCAGAAAACAGAATCACTTCCAACCCTCGGAAATCGAGGGATACGCAGTCAGAGGGTTAACAAAATTTCGTCTTCAAAAGATACAAAGTAAGGTTCAAAATGTTGCTTTTAACCCTTTCGCGTTCATTGGTTTCGTAGTGAAATCGCACATTGAGCATTTTTACTTTCTCGTATACAAAGAGAAAGTCTTGTAATCGTCAAAAAATCCGAACTTGAGATTTTGACGAATCTCCACGTTTGAGACCTCCCAGGGTCCGAAAAACACAATTTTAGAATTATGGCTGTCTCTCTGTGAACACGATAACTCGAAAACTATTAGAGCTACGGGGATGAAATTTAGTATGTGGTCTTTAAACATAATTTGTAGGTTTCTATCAAATTTTGGACAAAATCCGTCTACGGGAAGTGTGTCTGTCTGCATGTTCGAGGTCATACGAACGCTATAACTCAAAAACTTGAAAAGCCAGATGGATAAAATTTGGTACACAGTTTTATCGTCATGAATGTAGGTCCGTATAAAATTTTGGGCCAAATCCGTCAAAGTGTTGACTGTCTGTCGGTCCGTATAATTTACTTTTGAAGAGAATCCGTCATCACCACACGCATGCGTACTGCTTACCTCTGTTCCCGTAATACGGTCATCTTGGCTCACCGCCAAATTCTTCTCGAATAAAAGTGAATTAATTATGGAGTGTTTTCTTTTAATTTTTCTTTCACGCCGAAACATTTTCAAGAGTTGCATATTTGATTGCGGTTAGTTTTATTTTGCATATTTCGTAATGCATTTTTTTCTGAGTAGATTTTGCAATATTTTTACTCTGACAGAACGAGAGTAGTTGTTAAAAGTAAAGTTATAAAGTAACAAACCAAAATTAGTGTCAATTGATTCATCAGTTCTGTTTTTCATGCTTTTTTAATTTCTTAAGCACTCTGCCAATGTGCATGATATTTTCAACTACAACTATCGGTAGTAAATTTGTAACAATCAGATCGGAGATATTGCTGGCAAGCTAAAAGGCTGCTTAGATGTGTGCAAATCTTTTAGTAACTTACATTAGATAATTGAAATTTGTTATGTGGTAATTTATCCACGCGGTGGGAGGGGAAACAGCACCTTTTTGGGAAAGTATACGAGAAAGTTTAGGGGAGGCCACTCCCGCTGGTTTTACTGAGCATAGGCGTAGCGTAATTTCACTGTCAAAACCAGCGGGAGTGGTCCCCTAAACTTTCTCATATACGCCTAACACATGTAGAGAAAAAAATGAGCTAAGAGGCATTAAAACGAACAAGAAACCCTACTCTGTGGAGGAAAAAAAAAATAAATAAGCGAAACGTCATACCACGATTTCCAAAGGTCGTCCAACGCGGAAGTGGAATCAGAAACCGGCGTGATTACCAATAGGCTTTATGTAAGAAAAAGAAAACGAAACTTGCAATTTGAACGCACTTTTTTCAACCGATTGTCACAAAAATTGGACACAAATCTACCATTAAGGTAAGAAGGCCACATACCAAATTTCATTTATCAAAGCAATTTTTTAAAGAAATTATTGCGTTCAAAAGTATGTGATCATACAGACAGACAGACAGTCAACCCTTTGACGGATTTGGTCCAAAATTTGATACAAAGCTACATTCCTGATGATAAAAATGTGTATCAAATTTTATCCACCTAGCCATTTAAGTTTGTGAGTTATCGCGTTCACATTAACATGGTCATACAGACAGACTTCTCGTGTACGGATATTGTCCAAAGTGGGATAAAACCTACAAGTTATGTGAAGACCACATACCAAATTTCATCCCTGTAGCTTTAATAGTTTTTGAGTTAACATGTTCACAGACAGACATAATTCTAAAATTGTTTTTTTCGGACTCAGGGAGGTCTAAAACATGGAGATTCGCCAAAATCTCGAGTTCGAATTTTTTGACGATTACAAAACTTTCTCTTTGTATACTTCGTATACGAGAAAGTAACCAGCGGGAGTGGCCTCCCCTACACTTTCTCGTATACTTCTCAAAAATTTGTCATTTCCCCTCCTCCTGAGTAGATAAACCAGTGGGAGTGGCCTCCCCTAAACTTTCTCGTATACTGCTAAAAAATTTGTCATTTCCCCTCCCCTTGCGTGGATAAAAAAAATCGAACCTACTGTAATCCAGAATGCAACGAATATCATAAGGTTTTTCATTGCAGATTATAGTGATTGTAAAATATTTAAGTGAAGAATCATATTAAAAGAGATGCCTATGTATTAAAACTTAGCAATATTTATTTTCCATCACACTCCAGGAAGATCCGCTATTATACGAGCGAGCGAAAGCAAAACGGGAGATAAAACATCAATCACAAACCCGTCTCAAGGACGTAATCCTCCCGCTTGGTACCAGAGATAGCTAAGTAGGCATGCGCGTGGAAATGGTTTTGAAACGAAGGCTTAACAAGTATGCGATTATACAGACCGACAGACAGTCACCCCGTTGACGGATTTGGCCCAAAATTTTATACGGACCTACATTCATGACGATAAAACTGTGTACCAAATTTTATCCATCTGGCTTTTCAAGTTTTTGAGTTATAGCGTTCGCATGACCTCGAACATACAGACAGACAGACTTCCCGTTGACGGATTTTGTCCAAAAGTTGATAGAAACCTACAAATTATGTTTCAAGTTTACATACCAAATTTCATCCCTTTATCTCTAATAGTTTTCGAGTTATCGTGTTCACAGACACACACACAGACACACACACAGACAGACATAATTCCAAAATTGTGTTTTTCGGACTCAGGAAGGTCTAAAACGTGGAGATTCGTCAAAATCTCGAGTTCGAATTTTTTGACGATTACAATACTTTCTCTTTGTATACTTCGTATACGAGAAAGTAAAAATTCGAACCTAGTGTAACCCAGAATGCAATGACTATCAGAAGGCTTTTCATTGTAGATTATAGTGATTGTAAAATATTTAGGTGAAGAATCAAATTCAAAGAGATGCGTATGTATTAAAACTTCAGCAATATTTATTTTCTATCACACTCTAGCAAGCTCCGCTAATGTTAGGGTGTGCGCGAGCGAAAAGAAAACAGGAGAAAATGACCCCGTTCGCTGTCGTTGAATAGCTTGCGCATGCGTAGTGATTTTGCTCCCAGTACTCAAGTAAAAAAATTGAATATGCAATTTGAACGCCTTTTTTTAAACCGATTCCTACGAAATTTGGCCACAGGTCTGTAATTAATGTTAGCAACCGTCATACCAATTTTTATTTATCTTAGCCAAAGGGTTTAAGGGATATAATTTTTCAGTAAGCGATTATACAGTCCGACAGACAGTCAACCCTTTGATGGACCAAATTTTTACACCTACATTTCTGATGAAAGAAACGTGTACCAAATTTTATCCATTTAGCTATTTAAGTTTTTGAGTTACAGAGTTCGCATGAACGCGGACAGACTTCCCTTTTACGGATTTTGTCCAAAATTTGATAGAAACCTACAAATTATGTGTAAAGATCACGTACCAAATTTCGTCCCCATAGCTCTAACAGTTTTCGAGTTATCGTGTTCACAGACGGACACACAGATATAATTGTGTTTTTCGGACTCAGGGAGGTCTAAAACGTGGAGATTCGTCATAATCTCGAGTTCGAATTTTTTAACGATTACAATACCTTCTCTTTGTATACTTCGTGTGCGAGAAAGGAAAAAGGGGAAGGGGATTGCGGAGCCAAATGTTTCATTGCTTTCCCAGAATTCTTTTATTCTTTTAATGACTAAAAAACGTTGAAAAATTGGTTTCTTTATAACATTTAGTTTCAATCCGTTGTCTGCTTAATGGGTATGGTTTAGTTTTGAGGTTCATGGGTCAAACTCGGCCACAATGCTCTAAACGCTAGGGAAGGGAAGGGGACAAGGATTTTTTTTTCGGAGCATGCAATATTCAAAAAAAATCGCGCGCGGGCAAAGTAATCTTTCTAACACCGAGTCCTACATGGGGAGACAGTTGCTGGCAATGGATATTCCCTACCTTTGTATTTAACTTGGTGCTATCTGGGATTTATGTGCTCAGAATTACCCGATAACAGTAACCACCAGGGCAACGAGTTAAAGAATCCTTTCCGCTTGATCCCTAGCAGACTAACAACTTTTAGCAGTTAACCTGTTAGCTGATTGATACATCAGAAATCACCTGTCCGTAAAGTCGGCAAGCACGGATAATACAAGAGATATTCAGCTACTCATGAGAAGCTAAAAGCAAACAGAATGACTTCTGAAGGCGAGCCCTCGTTTGCGGTAGAGGGCGAGAAAATAAAAATCAAAATACGGAGAATAGTAAACCAGAATGGAGACAGATCACTAGGACACTTCGGGGGCGTGATACAGGTCACATCTAAAGAAAATTCGGCTCTGATGGCGAGTGAAGATATGTATTAATGCACAACAATCGGCGATATGCATGATTTTGTGAGCTGGCATATATTTCTGCGTCTCTTCAGTTTAATCAGCTTTAAGGTATCCGACTGTGTTCGGAGACATTTTTTTGAAAAATAACTTATATATATTTTTTTAATGTTATTTTTCAACTGCATATGTTTTAAAACTATGAAAATATTGTATAATTAGTCTTTCAAAATAATATTTAAAAAAAAAAACTGAGAAATTTGAAGAAAAATGACTAAAATATTTGCCTTACGCTAACACCCATAGACAAAATCATATTCTAAATATACATAAATCCTTGTAGGAGTACATTTTTATGACAGTTGTCTGTGTTATGCTCTAAAATATTTCTTGTACTTCAAAATAGTTTTGAGATATAGCTGAACGTAGTTACTAAACTGGTAATTTTTCATAAAAAATGCTTTTCGTTTATATTTAAGCATTTAAAAATATTACTTGATTTTAAAATTGACCTTAGTTTTTAGAGGAAAACATCAAGCATATTACAGAAAACAATCTCAGAAAATTTCATATCAATACTTGAATAAGTTTTTGAGAAATCATTGTTACGGTTGACAGTTTTCCTCAAAAATATCATTTCTCAGAAAACACATTTAAAGTTTTCATGCAGCATAAAATAATGCTTACAGTTCGGTAATAAAACAGCTGTAACTCCATTTCTAATTCACGTAGAGTAAAAAGTGAGACAGTTTTAGAAAGTTGGTTAAACGGGCTACAAAATTAAGTCATAAAAAGTTTTTTTTGATAATTTCATCAAAAACGACGATTTTAAAGCAGTCGGATACCTTAAAGGTAATTGTATTCCAGTGGATTAAAGGCATAGCAAAAGCAAATAGCGCCGGGGACCCCTTTAATCATATTTGACTTTAAAAATGAGATAAAAGTACTAAAATTTTGTATTCGTGGAGTTCTCCAGCACTGGCTCACTGTGCATCTATATTCTATTGCCATTTTCCCGTTACTGCATCACAAGAGTGGATCTCTCCGATTTTCAAAAACCAAATAAGAGAATCATATTTTCTTATTCTTGGAAAGCAAAGATGCAGCATATCTTTACTATTTCGGCTTATAAAAAAAAAGATAGAATCAAGGATTAAATTGTAAAAATAAAAAATGCGCTATTTGGAACACCATATGGAAAATGCATTTTTATAGAAGAGGATTTATTATTTATTTTTCGCTAAAATCAGTAAAGATCTGCACGACCAGAAAGAGAAAATAGGTAAGCATTTTTATTTACTCTTTAGTTAACTCATTTCACTCACTGATTCATCATTACACTATCCAAATCTTTGGATACCCTATTAGCAGAAGACGATATCTGCCCGATGCTGCTATGAAATTCTGAATACCGCACATCATCGTAAAGATATCGTAAAAATATTGTGGAGCATATTGTGCTCATAAGATACAGAAGTATGGAATTCGGAAAATATAGCTCCCCCCATTATTATGCTACTAGAAAATCACCCGTCATACCACGACAGGTGCAAATTGCCTCTTCATTCGAGAGATTTCCCGTCAAATTTGACGTGTTTAAATAGATATATATGCGAGAGAAATGTTTAACATTGATTGAAAACAAATAACATAAACGTGTTTTTATGACAGGAAATATTTTTTTTTATTTACATATTTCTTTATTCAAAAGACCTCTTGGCTTCCAACATTCCGTGTGAAATATTTTTCGTTGTTTAACTGTTTCCCTTGTACTTCAGATGTCTTTGTGTAAATTTTAACGTTGCCAAAAAATATCAAATTGTATCATCACGATTGCAATAAATAATCAGATGCATCGTGGCGTCCAACTATATCACGCGCATGATATACCGCTGACTGATTTACTACTTTCTATTGAAAAACGGAAATTAATTTGAAATATATGATTAATATAATTTAAAATTTCTCGGGAACTATTGATCATAGCGAGATAAATTTCATATCAATGGATAGCAAATTTTATTTCACTATTTTAGAGCTATTAAATTTGAACGACAATTAATCTTTTAAATTTAAAATTACTGAAATTTAGGTTCTCTAACAATGAAATAATGCTGTTTAACATCTCTCAGAGGTGTGGCGCGAGTTTTATGGTTGGTGATGTCAGATCTGGGCTATTATATTAGAAATAGTTTTGGAAAATTCAAATTGCTTTAATTTATTCTTTAAGAGATCATTTGTTCATTGGTAATCGCCAGGGCCGGATTTACACATTTCTGCGCCCTATGCCAACAGGAATGGCGCTAGAGTTTGCCAGACGGGGGGGGGATTTACCCGACAGGAGGCACGGTCTCCCCGACAAGGGAACACGACCTGCTGTATGGGGCGACGAGTGCAATGAAATTGGTCTCAAATTTTTGCCAGATTATCATTTATCAACTACATTTGAATACCCCGTACAAAAATTTTCCCCGATGGGAGGGGCACAGCATCCCCGACAGGAGGGCCCTGGCCCCCCGGTCCCCCCCCCTTTGGCGCCACCCCTGTATGCCAAAGCATATTCTGCTCCTCCCTCTAAAAATGCTAACATATAATTTTCAATTTAATATATTAATAATAATAATTATATACAATGGTTTATCTTTGAAACGTATCATTTAATACAATCTTTGAACCACATTCAATTTTTTATTCAAAATTACGCTACTTATGAAATAATGCAACGTTAACACCTGCAAAAATACTCCATCGAATTTCTTGAAATCTTCTCAAATACCTGCTAGAATTTCTTTGTAAGCGCTTTTGTCCGTGAACAGGCTTGAAGGGTCATTGCAGTGGAGAGATCTTATTAAATCGTTTTTATTGCAAAGAGTGCAAGGGCAAGAGACGGTAAGGTCCACAGAAAAAAAAAATGTATTGCTCAATATGTTTAATGTAACGAAAGTAAATTTCAAAAATTTCATTTTATATGCCCTTTTCAAAACGATATTCAAAAATTTCAAAATATTTGATTATTTTATCTGTATATGCACCCCCGGACGGCTGCTCCCTAGGCCAGGACCGAGGTTGGCTCTATGGAAAATCTGACCCTGGTAATCGCATCAAAACAATTACAGAACAATGACTTTTATACTATTACAAATCGTCGCTTAGCAAGTAACACCACTCATCTCAATTTTTTGAAATTCCAAAGAGGAATTAAATACTCAATTTTTCGCAACCAATAACGGATATATTTGAATGTTTTTCACATCTGATATGGAGATAAGACCGAAAGTAGAAACCAGATGTGAAAAAAATTTCAGAAATGATCGTTATTGGTTGCAAATAACCGAATATTTCCTTCCTCTTTGAAATTTCCAAAAATTGAGATAGGTGGTGTTGCTTGTTAAGCGACGAAATGGTAATTTTTCAAATTGTACGAGAATTCCTCCATGGTGCATCTAATATACATATTTAACTTACAATGATGAAAAATCTTTAATTTTTTCAAACGAGATTTGTCATTGGTAAGCGAGTTTTGAAGTGAAAACGCCTTTCCGCTCGTTACAGTGATAGTCGGTCGAACTTTCTTGTGGGACGAAATACCGCCAGATTTGAATCGCTAATAACTACGAGACTAATAATGCGAAAAGAATGGCTGACCCTACATCGGATAGTTCATATCTGTAAGAGTTTGTCACATAGTACAGTAGAACCCCGCTAATCCGAAATTCTGGTTAATCCGAACCGATTTTATTTTCGAAAATTACATGTACTTGAAAAGATTACCTGAAAAGAATTAAATATACATACTAAAAGCAGAAAAGTACTCTTTCAGCATGCACAATTTTGTATACATTGAAGAAACTAATGCAATTCGCCGTAAGATAAGGTCACTTCATACAGGAGCACATCCATTATTCTAATGAAAAGGGGAGACATATTCTCTTTGTATTGCTTTTGAATAAAACAATTCAAGAGATAGTAGTACTGAATACTTATATCTCACATTGTTTTAGCACACATCTTTTTTTCTATTTTTATCGGAATTTCGGGCAATCCGAATTTTTTGTAATCCGAACAGGCACCGGTCCCAATTAGTTCGGATTAGCGGGGTTCTGCTGTATTTGTTTTACCTGTGAAGTCATCGTACCAGGGTAGGCGCATGCGCGTGATTGTTATGAATTACTGTCAACGGATGGCGCCCTCAAAAGCTACTCTAAATAAAAGGAATCGTCATGGGTCTCATACCGAATTGCGCGAGGATAAAGTACCAGTGTAGGTGCTTGCGCGTGATTATTATGAATTAGTTTTATGTAAGGTTATAAATAAGTGTAGAGTGGAAACGCGTTTAGCTAGGAGGTTGATTCTGGTGTCATTTTAAAGAACCCGAGGAGTATTAGTAGGATCCAAAGTGAGAAACTAAAAATATTGATCAGAATATAAATAAAAATCGGTATGAAATTGAAAATTACAAATTCGTAAAAGATGTCGTCTTATATGCCTCGTAAGTATGCTCGGAATTATAGAAAAAGCAAGTCAGAGGAAAGCTCACGTGAAAAGTATTCCAAGAAGCCTAAAAACAAAGGCGCAGTTCGGGTCTGCGCCGTAGATTTTTCTTGAAAACGTCGGGATAAAATCATAAAACAAGTGTTTCGTATTAATTTGTAATTTAATTATCAATCTATTGAATACAATATTTATACACAGAGTAGTATAATGATTACAGAATAGATAAATCGCAAGCTACCACATGCTCACAAGCTACCCTTGCTACATGCGATAAACTTGTGATTTATCTATTCTGTAACCATTATACTACTCTGTGTAAATATTGTGTTCAAGAGTTCGATAATTAAATTACATATTAATACGAAACACTTGTTTTATGATTTTATCCCGACGTTTTCAAGAAAAATCTACGGCGCAGACCCGAACTGCGCCTTTATGTCTTTTAAATGTGTTTTCTCCTTTGGAAAGATTTCACCCGATCTCGCAGTCTACATATTCAGTTATCCTTCAATCCTGGGTGTGCAGTTACTGTGTTCCCACTTATTTTAAATGCAGTAATATGAGCTCAAAATCACAGTTTAAGAATAAGTTACCAATTAAATCATTGAACGGAGTTTAAATAGATATTTTGGCAATATAACCATAAATATTCAGGAAAGTGAACAACCGATCTTTTGAAGGATCCACGTGAAAAAAGGATACAAGATTACAGAACTTAGGCCATAGAAGCTCTTTGATGTTCTTTTGAAATCGGATCGAGAGGAGGGAATTTAACCCCTTCTTTGTCGGATTCTTATTCGAATCTCCGACAAAATGATTATATTTTCCATTCAAGGCGGTACATCTCACCGCGAAAACATGAAAAAAGTAGGACCATTTGCGCCATTTCTTAGCAATATTTGAAAATACAAAAAAATCCGTGGCGGAGACCCCGGGGGGGGGGGTGGGGGGCGCCCCCCCCCCCCCCCCCCCAGAGCTAAACCAAAATTTTTGATTTAATTTAAAATCACTACAACTAGTTGTTCTCAATTTTCATTAAAAAAATAGTAATAAAATTGTTACATCATTGCTTTCTGCCTTGACAGGCTCGAAAATTTTCCAACTTTTCTAGTCATTCCACTTGTACTTGTAGAGTTGGCGCGGTCGAAAACATTTTTTGGCCAGTTATTTCATTGTATTTTTTATTAAATTATCGAAAGTATTGTAGTGTTCTTTATTATTCTTATTGTCAGGAGAGGAATGCCTGTAAAGTTAAAGTGTTTTTGTTTATATAAGCCATGAGGTTTGATATTCGTCACTACGATACAAAATTTTTATGACCTCAGCCCCCCCCCCCAAGACCCTAATCCTGGATTCGCCACTGAAAAAAATAATCGCGAAATAGCAAGACACGCAAGTAGCAATGAATTCATTTTAAACGATACAATATTTCTCTTCGTCGCATGACAAGCGACCCCGACCAAGAAGGCGTTAAACATCTTCCACGACATTCTAAAACAGGAAATTAAATCTTAATACAATATGCATCTCATTTGGCAATCTCGCAACTCGCTTCCCCACTACATCAGATATTTTAAACAGTAACTGTCTTTTTTTCTTAATATATAGTGATGAAATAACGATTTAGGAACTTCAAGTGCTATCTAAATTATCCAATTATTTACAAAATTATTTCTTTTTGCTGTAAATGCACCATTATTTGCACGTAATAAGAACTATTTATGAAGAACAGAAGCATCGAGTTGGATTATGTGCATGCATGTTACATTTTTACAATTTGCGTCATATTGATAAAGTTCCTGGATGACATACGCATATTTTACGGATCCTACTATGGTTTGGATTGAGGTCGCTTTTCATTGGCTCTCAGCGTCACGTGACTTCGCTTGCTTCTGAATGATGTCATAGGAGCGCGCTTAGTTTGAATTTCGATTTTTGTCTTGGCTATTGTATCATGGAGAAACCAAAATTATCTTTATCTTGAATTCATCATTCCCTTTAGAAATATCCAAATAATCGTAATTAAAAGATAATTTTGGTTTTTCCATGATCAGGGGTGGCGCCAGGCCTCCCCCCGTCGGGAAGCTGTGCCCCCCCCATCGGGGAAAAATGTTGTATCCCATCGGGGGAAATATTTGTACGGGGTATTCACCTGTAGTTGATATATAAAAATCTGGCGAAAATCTGAGACCAATTTCATTACACCCGTCCCTCTCCCATACAGCAGGTCGCGCCCCCTCTCGGGGAGACCGTGGCCCCCCTGTCGGGCAAATCGGGCCCCCCGTCGGGCGAATTGTAGCGCCATTGCTGTCCATGATACAATAGCGAAGACAAAAATCGAAATCCAAACTAAGCGCGCTCCTATGACATCATTCAGAAGCAAACGAAGTCACGCGACGCTGAGAGCCAATAAAAAGCGACTTCAATCCAAACCATAGTAGGATCCGTAAATATGCATGACATACCGAGCATGCAATTGACGTCTCCAAGCTAGATCGTCTCTAGATGTTCTTTCCTCACACGACTATAGTAGAATCGGTGGGAGAATCACCGATTCTCCACCGGAGTAGTTCCGACGTAGTTATGCAACTGCAATTTTATGGATTTCGGATTTACTTTCGAAAGCCTCATTTAAGTACGTGTAATTTTCGCTTCAAAATCCAACTGACTGCAATCCTTGACACAACTGACTACTTAGAATGTACTAACTTTCTTTTTGGAAAAGTGCAACGTTAGAAATTTTTTTTCTGTAATGTTTAGAAATTAAAAGTGTTGTTTTGGAACAGACTCCTTATTGCATAATTACGTCATATTCACATCTTACCGAGTTAAAGGCATGAAAGATTTTTCTGAACGATTTGGAATATTTCGCCATGCTTCGGGCGTTATAACTAAGCTGATTAATGCTTTGTTACTCATATTGTACGCCTTTAAATTGTAATCATTCCTATATTTACCATTATCTTATACTAGATGCAGCATAAAAAGACAAGAACGTTGATAACATTAACCCCTTAAGGGTCTCATTTTCTTTGCCATCTAATAAGATGACTCCTCCCGTTTTGGAAAGGGGCCGTCGGTTTCATTCATCTAAGAAGGCATAGAATACTTGATATGCTTATGGATTCTACGTCATTCCTGTGTCAAATTATAAAGCTAATTAATGATTCAATTTTAGTTTATAAGCCTAAAAATGCGATAATTCGATGCACGTCAATAAGACGGGGGCGACCTTTAAGGGGTTAACCTTCCACACAGAGAAGAGAGGAAATTTTGACGAGGAAGACTCGACTAGAGTAGAGTAATGTATTGTATTTGCTTATTAATGTATTAAAGTAGAGTAATGTATTTGCTTAACACGTTAAGCGCCATGTCAGTCACCCCTTTCTCTACTATAGTTAAGAGATAGCAGAGAAGGGGGTCATTTAATTGATAGATGGTTCGAATCTCAGACGCGAGTCGTGACGCTTAAATTAAAAGCCCGAGAATACTCGCGCATCGAATTATCGCAAATTTTAGTCTTATAAACAAATTTACCCCTCTCATTCCCATGACCATTGGAATAGAGAGACCTCAATATACGGGAACGCCCGAGTTTCTCTAGCAAAGATAAGGGAAATTCACTTCCCATCTCAAAAACCGCAACGACAGCTTCCACTCTCCGAATTTAAGAACCCATCCCTTATTTCCCAAACTCTTCTGGGCGAGCCACTATCGAAGAAAGCGCGCGCTGTAGGTGTGAAATCAATCATACTTAACGAAAGGGGGGTGGACATTTCCCAGTGGTATTCGGACGTTCACCGTTTTTTGCTTGAAGGGACGAATGGGACGCTCCCGCATCGATAGACTTAATCATTAATTAGCTTTATAATTTGACACAAAAATTATGTAGAATCTATAAACATCAAGTATTCTATGCCTTCCGAGATGAATGAAAACGGCAGCCCCTTTCCAAAACGGGGGTGGGGTCATCTTATTAGATAAAAAATCAGTTAAGCGGTAAACCCATCTATACTTATAAAAGGCAATGTTTGTGTGTGTGTGTGTGTCTGCGATGTCCAGACGAATCTATCGCACTTACAGCCATGAAATTTGGTACACAGGTAGTCGTAATGGTGACTGAATGCACCTCGAAGCCGAAATTTTAAAATTTAATCTATGGTTTTGAATAATTGTACGACAAAAATGGATACACCATCGGAAAGAGGACGCGATTTCCGTTCTAATGAAGTTAGTTTTGAATTTCTAACGTAATTGACTGAATTTTGAGAAATTTTTAAAAAATAGTCAGTTTTGGCATCTAAATGTTAGTTTAGTTTTTAAATTTGTTGCATCCGACTTTCTAATAACACTATTATTTTCAATTTTTTTCAGCTTATAACTAGAACGGTTCTGTCGGATTTAAAACAAGAACGCGTAAAATATCTTTTCCAGTTTTTTTTTTTTATTATTTTTTTCTGGGCCGTTGAGAGTTATTTTTCTCGATCGAGTTCCTCACGCGGCCCTTCTTCGGAACGTTGCTGGCAATTTTGATTGGCGGACGCGTAGGATACGTCATAACCTTCAACTGAATAACTTCGATTATTTTTTTTGGCAGTATCTTAACGTATTTATTCATCTCGCATACTTTGCTTGCAGAATAATAATTTTCACGTTGCAATTTTTTAATACTGTTTATCGCGAAAAAAATAAGCGGGAAAATCAATAATGTGTATCTTTTGTTTTGATTTTGTTTTCAAAACTTTTTCGTGTCATTGTGGGCGTTATTTTATTTATTTATTTTTTTTTTTTCATTTTGTTGAAGTCCTGATTCCACGGGCAACGCCGTGCGCGTACTGCTAGTTTACAATATTACAACAAACAATCCGTGCAATATTAAATATTTTTATGCAATATTGCATATTTTATACAATATTAAATATTTTTGTATTTTATGTTTTTGACGGCATTAAAGACGCCGTTACTATACGATTGCTCGTTGAGCTTACTTGAAACATCTTAAAGAACTATGTTAAGTCCTAAAATAGCGTTTTTGGTGTAGAACCGCAATAATGCAAGCCCAGTCCTGCCTTAATAAGCTATAAATTATTTAAAAATAAACCAGCAATGGATAGAGTCTGTATATTTTTAATGTTAACGATCAATTTTTGCAAGCTATTTCAAACACTAACTCTGTAGCGAAGCAACGAGATCCTTCTCATTTTTTTATGCTCTCCTAAAATGTCGGCATAGTGTGACTTGCGTTCGCCTGGTTCCGAGGTACAGATACGAGGGTGTGTTTAGAACACATCTATCCCACTTCTCCATCTTGAAAAAGAAATGTTGGAAAGTCTCACCTTTCGATACCGAAAAGTTAATGAAAATTTTGGCAAATCATACTTGCTCTTCAACTTGCGACCTGAACCGCTCGAAAGACTTTCAGTGGTTTTACAGGTTTTTTTTTCTTGAACGTGGCGACTGTTCGTGTTTACTTACTTATATTGTGCTAATATTTTCGAAATATTTCTGCGAGACTGCCGAACCGTTTTGTGAATCAAGTCTCAAAACGGTGCGTATTCAGTCTCTCAAACAGGTATTTCGGATGGGTTCCGTTTTAATATTCTGGAAATAACCAAACTTCACAGAAAATCAACAAATACCTTGCTTGGTAATCTGAGGATTCATCATCTGCTAAAGCATTCTTAAAAAATACAAACATTCCCGAATTGTATAGCGATTATGATACGCGCATAGCACCGACTTTATTATAAAACGTCTATATGAAAAGTATAAATGGTTTATTAGCCGAGAAGTGCATTTAGAATGTTTGTTATGAATAAATATAGCTTCAGCAGTTAAAGCACAAATTCTCCTTACTATTTTTTAAAAAAATATTAAAAAGGCAAATGAAGCTACGTTTATCTAATTTGTCTTAGATATCCAGTCATCATCAGAGCCTATTATCATACATCTTTTCTGTACCATTTCACGAAGTAATATCCGTTTATTTGATCCCAAATATTTCCGAGCTACATCAAAACACATACTTCGAATTATTAGCATGCAATATTTTTATACTCATTGCTCGCCATTTTGAACTGTATGCATCACGTAATTGTGCTCTTTTTACAAATAAAACCGTCTTTTTCGATAGACTTTCTTCTCTTTCCAAAACGCCCATAGGCATGCACTCAAGGAACTTTGAAAAGAAAGAACAGCACGGATGTGAAGCTCAATGGATTCCAGTTTAGCAAGTCGATGAAAAAGAAAATAACGGAGAATAAAACTATGATCAACAATTTTTTTTTATTAAGCCTATTTTTCTTATAAAAAGTACAAAATTGTTACACCACAAATTTTGTCGGAATCACTATTTAGAATCGGACAGTAATCTAGGAGTTCTTCTGGGGAATTTTGATTGTGACCTAGAAAAGAAATTGATAAAATGATTCAATAAAATATTCGAAACAAAAATCTTAAAAAGTATAAACACATTTTTTAAAAAAAGATCGAAATGAATACAAGTACAGATAATTAATAAATACCGTTTTAAAGTATAAAATACAACTTACGGTTTTGATTTCACAGTATGCTTTCAAAGCATCGGTACCACTGAAAAGAGAAAAAAAATCCGTTACAACCAAATTTAAAATTCGAGAAATATTTCCGACAAAAAATATAGGCATATAGATAACTCAGCGTATTGATCTTGAATGCGTTACATGATCGTCCATGCATCTTTAAAGTACACGACTCAGAAAATATAGTAGAACCCCGGGAATCCAAAATTTCGGATAATCCGAACATCTTTTAAGGGGAAAAATGACAAGAAAGGTGCAAGTAAAACATTTACTACAAATGCTCATATTTCCCTTAATATTCAAATTTTAATACATTGTTTCTTTTGCGCATTGTCAAGTATTCTGCAAGTTTCGTACAATTCGAAAGAAAACTATGCTATAATAAAAAACATGCGAAGTTTCAAATTTTCAATTTAATACCGATTTTTACTTGTATTCTGATAAATATTTTTGTCTCACTTTGGGTCCTAGTAATACTCCACAAGCTCTTTAAAGTGACACCAGAATCAACCTCCTAGCTAAACGCGTTTCCACGCTACACTTGTTTATAACCTTACATAAAGCTAATTCACAACAATCACGCGCATGCGCCAACACTGATACGATGACGTCACAGGCAAAACAAATACTATGCGTCAAACTCTTACAGATATGGTCTATCCGTTGTGGGGTCAACCATTCTTCTCATTATAAGTCTCGTAGTAATTAGCAATTCAAATCTGACGGTATTTTGTCACACAAGAAAGTTCGACCGACTATAACTGTAACGAGCGGAAAGACGTTTTCATGTCGATAAGAATTACGAATCGGAAAGAAAGCTTATGTTTATTCCTAATTTAAAAAGAAGTATTAGAATTGGTCTTTAACTCCTTGCCATACGATTTTATTTAACCTCCTACTAAGACGCCACCACCCATTTGTGATATTTATTATTATTACATTCCATTTAAGATGGTAAAGGGTACTTGAAACATTTAAACATGTCCAGATAATTTTTGTATTTCAAATTATTTGTTTCGTTGACCTAAATAGTTTTAAATAGCAAAAATTCTGTAATTCGATGCATGTGTCAAAGAAGTCATTGTATGTTAAGGGTTTAAGAATGAATACAACATCTTAATTAGTCGAAACAAACTCGGATGTTTTCCTTTTACCCTCAACTTGTTTGTCACTGCACGCCTTCACAGAGTACCCAGACTCCATACTCTACTACATTTGATATATCAAGAGAATTTTACCGAATTTCTCAGAATCCAGAGAAAGGTCAGCCTCAATTAGTTTGGATTCCCTGGGTTCTACTGTAATCTCTAATAAAACAATTTAAAATTCAATTACTTCAAATTTTCTCGTTTGCAAGTGAAATCATTCAATGGAGTCGATTCACGCTCTCGCGATAAATATAAAACGACCCCCGTCAACTCAGATTTGGAATCGACTGCGCACCACTACTCATGACGTTAAGAACAATTCTTTTGTTGTTCGAAATAAATAATTGTTTTATATTTTCTTTGATAGTAAATTCTAGTTCATTTAATTTTTTGGACTTTTCACTTCTTAAATGTTGTTTATTTAATGTCGTTTGCCATTTACAACAGTTTTAGTTGTGTTCATAAGTATTATTAGACCAAAGGAGCATCACCCCGCCCCGCCTAAGCATCCGGGTAACAACTGAAAGACCGGCCGCCGCAACAGATAGTCAGGCACTGTGGCTCCTGCATTATAGCCCCCATTACGAGCGGCTCATGCAGCAACCCCCCGTTTTACCGGGGTGTGACCCGTCATCGGAAGTGGGCACAAAGGGCCATATCATTATTGTGCCATCGGGTTGACGAGTGCCTGCTTACTTATACGGGCAGCCTCTCATCCGCGAACTCATGGTGTCCCCCCGATGGGGCATAAGCATTATTAGACCAAGTCTAATATATATTTGTATTGCCATTTTTTTAGTTAATAATTTAACTAAAACTAACTATATTACTAGATTACCTTTTGCATTCATAAATATATACACCGTTATGGTGGAAAAGCTTTTATGTCTAAAAGAACATAGTACACAGTATGATTAAGGCTTAAAAAATCTCCGAACTTTCAGTCTATGCTTTAAATAAGTCAGAATAGTTTAACTCTCTGTACCCAGCTAGAGTAATAATTCCAGTACTTCAAAAACTGAAGTAAATTTTCATTCACGAAAAGAGAACGAAATCCTTCCTTTCTTTACAGAAATTCCAAGAGTACGACACCCAAGTTTGAGCGATCAATTGCCAACAAAGAAAGGAACCACTTTTCTCCCGTAAAATTCACTCGGGTGCCCGAGTCCAGCCTCTGTCGAATGCGGCGGTATAGGGCTCATAGAGTAAATGGAAACTTCAAAAACGTTGTCGTACATCTTTCTCTCTTGCATCA